>CAWUFW010017827.1:0-246476 GCA_963921515.1 Calotriton arnoldi
AGCAGACCTGTGGTGTCAGTTTGGATGGCCTACCAGGGGTGGCATAATATATGCTGCAGCCCCTGGCAGGCCTCTGAGGTACCTATGCCCTTGGTACATAGTATACCATATACTAGGGACTTACAAGGGCACTCCAGATCCCAATCAGAGATGTGCCTAAGGCACATGGATACCCTTTTAAAGAGGAAACAGCTAGGCTGGGGTTCTGAATAGCAGGGCCCCAGCCAGACTAATGTCGAAAACCAGTGAAGTATCAGCAAAAAGTGGGGGTACCCCTGTGAAGCAGATCCTACTCTCCTACAAGCTTCTTGAGTTCTAGCTGGAAAACAAGCCACGGCCTCCTCAATTTTCCCAAGGTGCTGATGGAGGGAGGCTACCTCATTCTCTTGAGATTTCTTCATTTCTCTTATCTCCGGACGGAGATTGGCGTGAGGCGAGGCAAGGCGCTTCAGAGTTGAGCTCTCGACGACCTCTGCGGTGATTTGAGATTGGGGTAACCTCGGCGCCAGAGTCTGGAAGTGGCTGAAAGTGGCTACGGTGCAGCAAGCAAGCAAGGATGAAGCCGGTCTGCAGAGGTGAGCCTGCCAGGCAATAACTGTCTCAGCTGACTCAGCTACCAGAATAGGTTGAAGGGTTGTCTGTATTGTCAGCCTCAGGGGTCTGATGGTTTTAGAGACGGCAGCTCTCCCCTCCTCAGGTCTAGGTTCGTTGGGTGTAAAGCAAGACTTCTGTTCATTAACTGGGGCATTGAATACCTTGCGAACTAGACCCAAGGGAAAATGGGAAAACATCTGAAGCAGGCGAACGCTATAGCAAAAGTTGACTCTGCGGCAGGGCTCAAAGACAAAACTCGCTTATCCCAGGCAAAAGCGGAGTCATCGGCGGACAGAGCTGAACATACTCCAAATCGACCTGGCCTTAATTCAAGCTTCGAGAGCTCTGAAGAAGAGCCGTCTGAGCTTCATCAGGAGGGTGGAGATCCCGCTACACAGAAGCAAACAGCTGGTTCAACCAGTGCGCAGTAGGAACAGGCAGCCGAGTCTACAGCAGGGACAAATAAGGATGAGATGAAAAACTCTAAAGACTTTCCGTTATTTTATAAAAAAGCATCTCTGCCGGCACCGGCCAAATCTACGGCAAACCTGCAGCAACTTATTGAGGGGGGGGGGGCAGAGGGTGCGCCAACTAGCCCCTCACAGACTCCTTTTTCATTTCCACGGGCCCAGGTGCCTGGACAGGCTCTTTCTACAGTCGCTTTGGTATCGCAAATGTCTGGTCAACGTCTGCATGGTCAGATTATCACATCAATGCCACAGACTCAGGCCTTGGCACCGGTTCAGTCACCCCCTGAAGACATCACAGGGCAGCAGCCGGAGGATCAGGCACAGTCCCAGACACAGCCCAAGACGCCTTGTAAGGCTGGTTTGGAAGTCTCAGGCCAGCTAGCCGAGAACCAGAAGCAAGATGGGAAGCCACAACACGACAAGTCCGAATCATCGACCAAAGGAGCTAACACTCAACAGATCGATATAAAGACCATGCTGAATCTTGTCTAACCCCATCACAAGTGTCAATCTCAGTGGTACTGCTCAGTAAATTAATGTAAGTGCTTAATTTGAGCAGGTGGTTTCCGGTGCTTGGCACCGACACTTAATTGTCGACACCCGCATTTATGACAGCTGCCGCATGGTGGCACTGTTTGTATAATTTACAGATGAGCAAAAACAGCAATTGTTTATTAATTTAGTATGCTTTAAAAACAACTAATACCTGCCACCAAAGCTATTTTTGTAGCTGAATTGTCACACTTGTAGCAGTATGCTGGTTAGATGCTGTGTAGGTTCTGTCATTGGCAACGCTGGCAGTGGCAATGGGTGGTGCAAGCTGCACAGGCCTCCTGACTAGAGCCCTGGCACTGTTTTAGGTCGAGCCTAGACAGTGCATGCGCTGTCGCAAGACCTGGTGTAAACACTGTACTGAGTGTAATCCCGCCTGCTGCTTGGGATTGGTTCCCTCCTCCGCTACTCTTCTTTCCTGGCTCCTAATTGGCTACTTGTCCCGACACATCATTACCGGTTTTGCCAAGCAGCACCGACCAACTACAGCTTACTTACGCTGTAGCTGGTTAGTTCTTCCCTTAGGCACTACTTGGTTTATTTCCTGCTTGTGATTCCCCATGGTGCCCGCTTAATGGTATGCTGTCCACATTACTTGTAGGTACACGCTGATTCATCTCATGCTTTTGATCCGTTTTCTGATTTATGATTATTCGCTGTTCTCGCACCGTGTGAAAATGTTGCTAGATTGTTATGTCTAAAATCTTTTTTGCCAACAATGCAGGATGAAGCCGTACATCATTTTGGTTGGGTGAAGGTCTTTAGAAATGGAAAGGAGACTGCGAGTGCGCTTTGCAGTCATTTGAGTAAACTTGGCCGCCATGGTGGAATTAGACAAATTTGTGTCTCCTAGAACAATAAATATGAAGGTTGGCGCGATCAGAAAGACTACTGAATGGGCTGGTGATGTTTATCTATATCCTATTGATCTTGCGCTTCAGGATTCCTTTGACATGATATCTGCGGATCCGGGTAGCTGACTTTGCAGAGCCTATTTGGAGCGATTCACTGTTATTGATGCATAATTTATGTCTGGCCAGTATGCCGGTTTTCCAGGGCGCAGGTTGTGTTTCAAATAGTTATGAAGTAACCTTTTTTATTAGTAAAGTAGCGGCCATGCCAGGAAAGGACTGCGGAAATGAGCTTGTTTTTTTAAGAAACTCGGCGGCATCTTAGAAGTGGGGCTGAAACCTTGAATTCGAAGTAACATTGTTATAGTAACTGAACATCTACGTTTTAGACATTTACTGAGCATTTTCAAATGAAAAAAAAAGTTTTGCATTTTGATGTTTTCTAATATACACGTATCATTCTGGCAGTACTAACGTTTATTCCATTAAGAGTAACATTAACAAATTCATATTCAATGCACATATTTGATTTATGTACTTAATTAACTCAGCTACTTATTTTACTTTACGATTTAAATTAAACATGGATTGCTTGCGCAAAAAGACCTCGCGATATTTTAAAGTCCTCATGCCAATCCCAGAGTGAGTGAGACATGGCATCTAGAGCTGAGAGAAGGGGTCTAAATGCAATCTGTGGGGAATCTTCGCCATCCCGTCGTTGTTTCCAGAGAACAAGATCATTCCCAGCCAGGACCTTCCATGTTGACTAACTCGTTTGGGTTTTGGTTCTGCAGGAGTTTGGAGTGAAACAGGGCTATGGCTGTCCATATTAAGGTGGCTTCGGTGCCCGTGCCTATTTGTTATCGCCATTGCTCTGATTGGTTTGGTTGTTTACAGTGGCGGTTTCTCCCCTAGGGCGTCGGGGCTCCGCCCCCGTTACCAAAAGTGCTCGATCATATTTTATTTATTAAAAAACAATATCCGTTTTTTTTCTTCTAAATAATATAATAATTTATCCAGTCTCCATTAGTGAACACAGCCAGGCACTGTCTGCCCGAGCAGCCCCACTCACCGATACCGCCGCTGTGGCTGGAAGCATGTCACGTGACGTGACTGACTCCCCTTGCGGGCCCAAAGAAGCTTAAGTGTTTGCCGGGCCGACAACCTCACAGCCCTGAAGGCTGTGATGTCATCAGCTCGGCAAAGACCTAGCTTCAGGGCCCAGTCTCCACCCCCTGATGGCGTGGAGGCAAAGTTAGCCCCGGGCGTTTTAAGTCTAAGCCCGGTATCGCTAACCCTCCACGTCAATCAGGGAGTGGAGACTGTCACCCAGCCCTTTCCCAACTCATTACAGGGCGTGGTGGGACCCACCCTGTGACGAGTTGGGAACGGGGTGTGGCAGGCGGGAAGCCGAGGATTCGAGTCTGCGCAGAGTAGTGTATGGATTGGCCTAAGGGTCAGACTCAGGAGTCTGGGAGCCTGTGCACGGCAGAGGAGCTGAGCACCGAGACGGCGAGGCAGCAGGTAAGTTTTATTTTATTTTTTTCATGGACGCTGTCAGTGAGGGGGAGGTAGGGGTTGCATACACTGTGTAAGAGTGACCGGGCTTGTGCAACGTGTTCCTGCAGTGTTAAACTAAAATTGTTGTAGGAACTGCTTCTTAATAAAAGATCGCCTTTTCCCCTCCATAGTTATTCACACTGCACTGAATTGCGTGGTCACTATTTGAGTTTATGTTCGTCTCGGTTCATTGGTGTATTGTTTCGGAGGGAGGCTCTATTCATTGGTGTATTGTTTCGGAGGGAGGCGAGTATGCATATTTCAGTTTGCTAAGAATTTCCCTCCATGTATATAAACGCAATCCCCTACTTAAGTGCGAAATTTCCAGTTTCGGTGATCACGCATAACTTTTTGCTTCTGCCTCGCAAAATACCACTCAGTGTAACGGAAGTCGATTTACAAACAAACGCACACAATTCTCGGATGGTCCTTTTTGTCTGTGACCTCTCCCCTCACAGCCAGACAGCAGCCCTCCTTCGGGCCCTCGAGATTTGTTTGGAGTTGGTTACTCAAGCCACTGCCTAACACACATTCCACAACTTCTCAAGGCGCTGCTTTCATGGAACCCATACACACATGAACCTGCTTTGGGCTTTCTCGTCCCTGCCAAGGTGAACAGGCTTTTGTTTCTCGCTGAATGAGTTCACTGGATTTAGTTACTCTCTGTATGAGTTGACAGGCTTTTCTTTCTCGCTGTATGAGTTCACTGGATTTAGTTACTCTTTCATAACAATGCATTTTCAGCTCGGTGCATGACAAATAACATGTGTACTTCCATTTTCTTTGACGAAATCTCGTGGGGAAGAAATAACTATTTGTTTACTTTTGGGGTTTGACTACAAATCCAATCACAGGCTTTGCTCTACTTTTAATAGTATTTGTCAGAGAAATGCAGAAGTCAACCTTGCGTTGGTCCTACTGGGGTTCCTGCAGTATTCTATTCTTTAAAGAGTAGTTTCTTTGTTTATTTCTCACATCACCACAATATTGAACTACACTTTATCCTAATGTATTCCCTTATTCTCGCCCACGCATTTTCCAAAGCTGTTTGTGCCGCTGCGGTGCTGGGGGAAGTGACAAGTATATACCCCGAAAGGTTACACACACAACTGCAGCTGTGCCCACAAACCTGTGGGCCTGCAGCACGAAGGATAGGATTAAGAAAAGGTTTGTAGACTTCACACTGTTATTGAGCAAACTTGGTCCAAGGGCATTAGAGCGCTGAACATGAGAACCAGTTACATGACATATTTCAAGTGACTCACCCAGAATCTGACCCGACACTCGAAACTGGGTTCTTAGTTTCAAAGTTGGCAGTTTTTGCTGTTCATCACATCTCCTCCCCAGGTCTCTGTCCAGATCCTTTCTACTAGCCTCGGATAATAAGATTTATCCCGCTTCATTTGTAGGTAATCATCTGAAAAAGCAAAGGACTACATAGCAACATGCATAGGAGGGTCTTCTATTCCAGTACACCCTTCAGATAACGTCCACTTACAACAGTTTTTGAGCCTTTGCAGTTCATGCCAGTTTGTGTTCTACCCCAGTGGCAGGAAGCACAAACAAGCTTTAGAAGGTGGGATTATAGCTCATGGTCACTGCTTGCAAGCATAAAGTTCGCCAGCGCACTTTAATCTTTGAATTTCTATAGCTTTGCCTGATTTGATGGTGTTTGTTGCTTTGGCACAAATTTATCATAATGTTTTCCTTCATTGTAAAAGAGAATTTTTTTGGGGAGGTTTCAGTACAAAGAAACTATTGGGTCTCCAGAAGTGCCAAAGCACATTTCCCAATCATGTGCAGATGTAATGAGCGTTACAGGAACTTAGGCCTTCGCAGTGGTCAACTACATTTCCAAAAGGCACATATATATAAACATCTATGCACAGCATGGCAGGAAGTTAGAGTCATTTTCTATTCAAGCACACCTCACACTCGTTTGCTCCACAGGGCTTCCTGCTCTTTGGTGCATTGTATCCTGACAACTGTATTCTGGTTTTCCAAGATCCAGACCTTTCATATATCTTTAAATTGCTTGTGGTTTGAAAGCTTGCTTGACAGTAGACTGTTGCACTAACAGGAATTCACCTTTCCGAGGATTTACGCAAATAGGGTAGGAAAGAAAAGGAGGGAGTTTATGGATGGAAAGTTTTAATATTTATTAAAATCTTAATCGCTGCCTTTGTACTAGGAGCCTGATAAAAGTAAAAAGGGAAGGACTCAAACTCACCTCCGCGATAATTCTTTACAGACTTACTGGAAAGGCAGAGGGAAATATGACATCCCTTTATTAATGTAATAACTGCACTTTCACAATTGCTTTGTTAACCTTCTTGCTTCTCAAATTTGCTTGAAAATGCACCATTTACCCACTCTTTTTTCAAAATTTTCTCGGGGGGGGGAAAGCCCCCCCGAACCCTCCTTAAGATGGTCGGGATCGCTTGCTGCGCTCGCTCGCCACGGTGCACTCCGACATAAATTTACGCCCTACCACTTTCAAATGTCACCAGCCGCCGTCTCTGCATCGCTTTTTGTACATCTCCCGTTATTAAAAAAAAAAACAGAGCACTTTACAATGATGCGAAAACGGGCTAGCATGTTGCTGCAATAATGATGATTGGAGGACCATTATGAACTTTATTTGAATTCTGAGCAGCGAAAAGTACAGAATTTTAAGCCTACAGAAAAGTATAGCAACCTGCCTGCTTCGCATTTTTACATTTTTTTCTTTCATTCTCCAGTTAAACTCTAAAAATGGTACGCTACTCGCTCGACCCAGAGAACCCAACTATATGTAAGTCACATTTGCGTGTACGTCTCATATTTAGTATTGTCGTCCGTAGTGAAAATGCAGCATGGGGCGCTTGTAAACAACAAGCATTTGTAATGCAATAGGTCTTGCATTTTTTAAACTTTGACCTATTGGTATTGTAAATGACAATGCCTTTAATTTGTTCTTTTTTAAACACATAAATAACAGGCATTATCATTCACAATGCCAATGGCTCAAAATCTCGCAATTGCGAGACCTATAGCATTGCAAATGCTTGTTTTTTTTTACAAATTATGCACTGATATAGTTGTTGCAGAGATCTTGTTGCAAGCTGCAGGTCACTTTTTCTGATGTCATGAAGACAGCTCAGGACCCGATTTACAAAGGGACTTCTTACGACTCGTAAAGTTACACTTGCGGAGTCTCTGCACTTGGGTCTGAATCTCCACACTCAGGGTTGAATGTCTGCACTGAGCACTGCCGGGTGGAGATACGGCCCTGAGAGCAGACATTCCTCACGCGTAACTTTGCGAGTAATAAGTCCCTTTGTAAATCTGGCCCTCAGTGTGTTAATGTGGTGGGTGCAGAGATGTGTGTTACTTATAGGTGTAGGTTAAAATCCCAGTGAGAAGACACAGTTAATTTAACAGCTACATAACTCTACTAAACAAGTAGATAACATTTTCACAGCATGGTAAGGCAACTCAGACAATTAAAGTACAGATGCAGGTATAAAGTGCCTGCTGCAGGGACCATTCTGCATCCTGTAGGTCACATGTCTCAATATATGTTAAATAGTTTAGATGGACAGTGTGAGGTTTGCTAGGACCTGTGTGATGTGTATTCAGCATATCACAGGTGAAAAAACTAGCAGGGTCAACTCAACCTTTTATCATTCAAGGGCCACTAATAACAGTGATACAAGTAATTGGGTAATCGTTGCAGTTGTTAAAGTGAGACCTGTACACCAATAGTGTGAATTGCTTTGTCAAAAAAGTGTATCTGCTTCCAACAATAACCTTTTCACTAAGTACCCATGCTACTTTTTTCTCTACGGCCAATAGAAGCTAAAGAAATGGCACAATGTTTGTGAGTTTAAGATTGGAAAAGTATTTCATTATTATTTTCTAAAAATAATTATTAGAAGTTCATATAAGACTTAGTTACTAATAACGGTGGAAACATGCATGGGAGCCAGGCATGCGTGGTGCTGTTGTGTCTCCACTAAAGCATCATAGGGCACAGCAGGAGTGCCAAGGTCACACCAGTGGTAGCAATGCACAGGCCAGGCACTTTCCGTAGAGCTGTTACCAAAACGTAGGCATATTGCTTCCCATAGATCCTGTTCCACGATTAGGCCAGTCCATTTCCAGGGAGCACGTTCCCGCCCTCACTGGAAGGTCAGTCGCTGCGATGAATGAGGTTCGTCCTTCCTTCCCTAATAAGGACTCATGGCACTCCATCATGGTACCCGATGCTGAAGAGGATCCAGCCATTGGGCGAGGACTGGTCCATCATGAAGCTTCTGCAGGCGTCAGGCAGGTGTTGAGGGTAACGAGGTGAGTGTGGAGAGGATATAAGAGATCATGGCTGACCCGGGATGGAGCCAGGCAGGGCTGCAGATGGGCCGCGGTGAAATGAGGGAGCCCGAGAGTGGGGCGTCAGACAGGTGATGGGCGCTGTAGGGCAGTGCACAGCTGTGCCTCAGACCGGTGTGAGTGAGAGGAGAACTGCGGGCAGGGATGGGACATTTATTTGTGGAGAAGGCAGGGCCTCGTGGAAATGAGGCCATGTCGTAAGAATGAGGATAAACTGACTGAGCGCATGGAATCTGGTGTGTCAGGCTCCGGCCCTGGTGAGGCCGGACTCAAATCTCATTTAACATGGCAAGACGAGAATCGAGCATCATGCTTGGCTGCCTGTCTGGTTACATGTCCCTACTGTCAGCATTTGTGATTTGTGGTATAAATCAAAGTTATGGTGGTGGTTGAAAGACTCGGTAGAGCTGCGCTCCTTTCTAAGGTTACACAAAAACAAGTATAAGTACCAGCCCAGAACTCACCTGAAAAGTGTGTAAGTATAGTCTGTAAGAGAAAGGATTCAGGTAATCCTTCCAGGCACTTCCAGCAGCCCCTTCCTGGACTGTTATCCAAACTCACTGCAGTGTATGTCACTTTGCCTCTAGTGTGTGTCTATGGAGGCTTCCTACCATTGGATGTTTGTGCCGAGTAGCGAAAGTTAGGAGGACATTGGAATGGTGATGTTTGGTTCCACTCTTGCGTTAGTGTGCTGCCTGGCATGGATGCATACTCATGTTCTCTGTGTGTGAGTGTGCCTTGCATGGCCGGTAAATTTCTAGCAGATCTTTTCTTCAGTGTCCACAATGTATAGTTTCTCGGGACTGGATCCACTTCTTCACACTCAAACCATGTCTCATGTCTTGGGAAAGGGCCCTTCAGGCTGAACCAGGTGATGATGCATTAACTAAGCCAGGTCCAAAATGGCATGAAGACCACCATGAGGGATGTCTGGGACTGTGTGTGCACTATCTAGGTAACATTACCTGCTGATGGAAAGGTCTGGCACTCCTACCTTCCCACAGAGGTGCCAAGCACTGCTACCTGCTCACTTAGAGGTCGCTCACTGCTGCCTGCTCACTTAAAGTTCACTCACAGCTGCCTGCTCACTGAGACTCCAAGCAATGCTACCAGTCTGTTGAGAGACCTACCGCTGTGACCAGGGCCAGACTGGGAACCCAAAGCAGCCTTGGAAAATGTTGTCAGACCCCCCCCCCCCCCATACAGTGCATAATGAGCAAGCATGACCACCACAAAGGGGGTTGGGGGGGCGGGTTCTACTTCAAGAAAATATGGGAAAACTTAGCAAAAATAGTGCACTTTTCAACATACAGCACATTTTTCATGATATTTAAGGGTTTAAAACACAGTAAATGATGTCCTTGCAGTGCACCAGGATGCAGAAGTCCATGTTGGGCTCTTCAATGATTCCCTCTCTATCGCCCTCCAACAGTGCCTCTTACATCTCCATAGCCCCGCTCTCACATGTATTATAATTGTTTTATAGTGCCCCTCATACTAGTGTAGGGTGTTGGAGCACTTTACATCACACACACGGAGAGACAATGAATCATATGTTTGTAAATCAGTGCATAGAAAATGTTAAATAAGACAAAGGGGACTTCAAGGTGTAGGATTCACGTCATCCATACTAGCAGGCATTTTTTAAGAGTGCTTGGTCTGGAAAAGCACAGACTCAGAATTCAGAACGTAACACAGGGGTTATGGTTGGTTTCACTAATACAAATTTAACCTGTACCACGCATTTTGCATGCAGCCCTTTGATGCCAATTCATAGCTGACTGTGCTAAATTATGATTGTAATTTCTGAACTGCACAGTAACAAAATGATCTCTGTAAGAAAAACAGCAACTCATTGAGCTATGCACATAAAATATTGTTCTGTGATCTGCCTGGTACACATTCTTTGCAGCATGAATATTAATCCTCTGCACTGATGAGTCAAAACTGCCAGTAGACAAAACTGCGATCTCTAGTTCCAGCAGGTACATTCGGGGCTGGCTTTAGGGTGGTGCGACTGGTGCGGCCGCACTGGGTGCTGACCTCAGAGGTGGAGCTGTGTTAAGCAATAATGTAGGATTTAAAAACACCTACTCCAGAGTTCCTTGTGTGTCCAGCTTTTAGGCAGCAATACAAATGTCAAGATAACTCTTGTGATTAATGTTCCTGTTGGAGAGAGATCGAAGTTTTGTCTAGTGGCAGTTTAGACTTGCCATAAAGTAGCACAGAGGGTTAAAATGCCTGCTGCGAAGAACAGATCGGTATATTTTGTGGATTACTGAGTGGATTAATAAAGCCAGCCTTTACCAGCGCTTTAAAACAAATGAAACATATGTGAGCGGGGTCATGGAGGGGTGAGGGGCACTTTTGCTGGGTGGTAGTGAGGGAATCCGAGGAGGAGATCATGGGGGAAAGGAGAGGCTGTCACACTAGGTGCCACCAGCGCCGACGCTGGCCTTGGTTACATTAATCACCAGAGTTATCTTGACACTTAGATTGTTGCCTGAAAACAGCTGGATATACAAGGAACTCTGCAGTGGGTGCTTTTAAAACTGCTGCCTGGGTACAAAACTGTCACCCATTTACAAAACCGGCCCCTACCCTCGAGCCTCCCGGGAAACGCCCGAAGCCCGGTAGGGCCAGCCCGACCTTGACTGTGACCTGTCCAGTGAGAGGCTGGGCATTGTAATCTGCTGACAGGGCAGGTGCCACTAACTGCTGGAGCTCAAAGAATCGTTACTCATCCACTGAGGGGACAAGTACTTCTACTGCCCAGTGAGAGGCCAAGCAAGGCACCTGTCCACTGAGAGGGCAGACACAAACACTGACCTTTGAAGAGGCCATGACCTGTTACCTGTCTGCTGATAGGATGTGCACTAGAGCCTGTCTGCAGCGAGGCCAGGGACCACTGCCCTATCCCTGTTTAGCTCGAATTATCGAAATGAGGTCAGAAATACTGGGTGTGCTGTTATCGATGCCGGACATGCTGCTAAAAGGCAGTGCGATCCCTTGATGGGTTAAGAGCCGCTGTAGCTATGGGTGCGAAGGCTGTCGGTGAGGAGCCCGCATCGGCCCTCATGCTTGTGAAATAACAAGTATCATTAGTTCAGGTCGTAAATCCTGCTATTTAAGCGCCCTTTCAGTTTGTGACATGCTGCACAAATGGTGCACGCTCTAGAGAAAACATGAGTGATGCTGAGGGTAGTCATTTTCACGAGAAGTCCATTAGAAGCATTAACTCTAAGCCCAGTGTTACCAGCATGGCACCAGAACAGGTGTTTTTGGGGGGATATGATGTCTCTTTGCCACTGGTGACAGCAATGATGGATAAGTTGGTGAAGGCAGAATCTATCTCCAGGCTGGAACCTGCAGTTACTGTTTTGGAGAAAATTCCATGATTTGTGAGTCAGGATTATTTACAACAATGTCAAGGATGATAAAAGTGTCGGATGGCATAGCACTGTGTAAGCCACTGATCGCTTTTCAGAGAAGTACAAAATAAAAACAGCTGGGTCTGAGTCTTGGCTGTAAGTGCTGCTTTCATTTATGAGACTTCTGTTAAAGTCCAATGGCAGTACTGCTGGATGAATGTCTTGAAGTAAAAATCTATTAATCTACAAACATCATACAAACAACAATCACTTTGGCCAATCCTGCTGTTTAATGACCAGTGTAGCTGACTGAAAATAAAAAAATAAAAATGAAAGAGCAAACTTTCCTGAGCGTTTTACCTGCAAAGATTTTCTATATACATATTTAACATCAGTACAAATAATGCCACTTCTGTTTCATAATCAGTGTGAGTAGAAGAGGTGCTACTGTTACTGAATCATTCTCCGTTTGTTTTGGTGCTGAAAGTGCAACCACAAGTAACTCACCATAAGAGCCAGTGGAACCATCTATATAAAGTACAGCATCTGAGTCACTGTCAGTATCAGTGTCAGTAACTCTCTGGAAGGCCCATTAACTCACTGGCCATCAGTGCTCTAGTACCAAAGTTCAAATCTTAGTACATCTGTCTCTACCAATGCCCAGAACCCTAGTGAAATCCGTAGTAGTCGAGCTCCGATCCCTGCAGGCACCCCCTGTAGCTTCCTGTGGGTCTGCATAGCGCCTGCTAGGCTTAAACCTCCGTATATGCTGTTCACATTATGCAAATCACTGTTATGTTTCCTGTTTAAATGGCCTGTGAAAGGATCTCCCTGGAGCCGCCCGCTCAGAGGCTGAGAATACTTCAAAGGGTCGAAGTTCACTTCAGAAGAACATGAGTCCAGTGCACGTTTATCTGTGTGTTCTCATTTCGGCCTCATGTAAGGAAACTGCTCCCACAGAACTTATGAATATATATTAATCAATAGCATTGCAATTCATGTTTCTTCAATGTTTCACTTGTTCACAGGTGTCCAGTCGCAGATAGTTCTGACCCAGACGGGCTCAGAGATGAAGAAGCCGGGGGAGTCTGTGAAGCTGAAGTGTGAGGGATCTGGGTTCACTGTGAGCAGCACGTGGATGGGCTGGGTCCGGCAGGCCCCGGGGAAAGGGCTGGAATGGCTCGTTCAGTACTATGACCCCAGCAACAAGTACTATAACAGCGCCATCCAAGATCGGTTCACGGCCTCCAAGGACGGCTCTACTCTCCATTTACAAATGGACAGACTGAAAGCTGAAGACACGGCCACGTATTATTGTGCTAGAGACACAGTGCAGCAAACACATCACTCTTCAGAGCAAAAACCTGCTGTGCAGTACAGGAGATGTCCAGAGAGTGGCGCAAGAGACTCACTGTTACAATCCAAAGTGGCCTCAGCAATACTAATGTCTGCAGCGACTGATGGTCATGTAATCCGTTGTTAGTCTGAAAACACACTTGTGAAGACAAATCCTCTCTGTGATACCGTGACCTGAATTTAATGATACTAGCTCCTCCCTGTCGTGTCGTGGTTGGGGCCTTGCTTGGCCGGCAATGAGACACGTGAGGCAGTACTAGTGTGCTGGCTAGTACGTAACTGGCAGCCTCCAGCACGTCTGCCCCCTTTATTCACATAGCACACGCTGGCCAGGCGTACACCGGGCCAGCCCAACAGAGTTACGCTCGAGGGGGTTGTACAACATTCACCCTCCCTCGGCGTTCTACTTAGTGCGGTCCGGGCCGCGACATTACATTCCTCCTTTACCCAGAGGATAACAATAAGTATCAAATACAACCTAAAGGGGGAAAAAAACAGAAAACCCCACGCATAACCACATTTCTAAGTCCATAACGAACAACAGACTTTTGGAACAGTCTTACTTGGTCAGCAGGTTGCAGCATACTCTTCAGCTGGAAACCTGGCAACAGGCCACGAAGTCTCGGTACTTCTGGGACGGCTTCGGACAGGGCCGCAGACTGTACCTGCTCTGGCTGCCCCTTACTGCGGGGTCAGGCGGCACTCCCCCACCTTGGCTGTTGTCCACAGACACATGTTCAGAGCTCAAGTCAATGTCCGGGGCACCCATCCGGGTGGATGCGCCTTGTCCATTGTTCACAACGGGTAGCGCAGGGTCTTCTCGCTCCGACAAAGTCTCCGGTGAACCCCCTGGGGTGTCCGTCGCGGGCTCGCTCTCCGGCAGGGATCCTTCGTCATCGTCGTCCGGAACTCTCTTGAAGAATAACACATTACGGGTCACCATCTCATTTCCTCTGGACGCTGTCACCATTGTGCCTTTGACCTCGGTGATGACCCATGGGTGCAATTCGAACGGCAGCCTGAACTTTCCGCCTGGGTGGCGGTCTCGCACTAGCACACGGTCGCCGACCACCAACCTGCTCTCCTTCGCATGTCGCCTCCGGGACGCGTCTTGATTCGCCTTTGTCCGCCTGGCAAGTGACTGGTTCGGGGGGACCCGTGACTCAGCCCACACTGGGTGATGCGGGATGGTGTCCGTTACGGTACGACCAAAACACAATCTACTTGGGGATATACCGGTGGTGCAATGGGGTGTGAGCCGGTACTCCCGCAGGAACTGATATATTGCTTGCTCCAGGTTACGGCCATCAGCTATTGCAATTTGGATTGCCTTGTTCAACGTACGCATCAGACGTTCCACTTCACCGTTTGCTTGGGGCCATTGTGGCGTTACGCGGCGATGCTTGATCCGGTGAGACGCGAGGTACTCAGCAAGCTCGGCACTGGTGAACGGAGGCCCGTTGTCCGTCCTGATCTCTCCAATTAGCCCGTGGGTGGCCATGAGCTTCTCCAGCTTCGGGATGACTTCACTTGCCGCTGTAGAAGAGACAAACTCGACTTCTAGGTAACGGGAGAAATCGTCGACCACTACCAGCATGTATCTTCCTCCCGGCAGGCTACCAAAGTCGGCGCTCGCTCTTTCCCAGGGAGCTGTAGGGCCTGCTTCGGTGATGATCGGTGCGGGCTTTGTGGGCAGGCTGGTTGCTAGACATACGGGACAGCGTTGGACGACCGACTCGATCTGCTGGTCGAGGCCGGGAAACCAGACTTTGCTTCTTAGGCGATTCTTCGACTTCACCACTCCCTGGTGTGCTCCATGCGCCAGGAGGGCCGCTCGCTGGGTTAGGCTCTCCGGAAGGACCAGGCGTGGGCATCTTAGGAGACAGCCGTCGGCTGACACAGACAGTTCGTGACGTACCAGATAGAGAGCTTTCAGCGTAGCCTGGGCAGCCGCCGTACGGAACTGCGTCAGGCATTGTAGCGGCTTCCAGTTGGCAGATGCGACTGCCTGGATGGCCACCTGGAGGCAGTTATCTTCTTTCGTGGCTAGCACCACGTCTGCCAGCGACATCGGCAGGGGCCGGGACCGCTCCACGATCATTCTGACGTAGTCCTCCTTGGCTGCTGCCTCAGCTGCTTCTGGCCCGGGGACAGGACGAGCGTGCCGTGACAAAAAATCCGCCGGATTCCGGGTACCAGGCTTGTACTCCACAGTGAACTGGAATTCCTGCAACTGTAGAATCCATTTTTCGATGCGCGGTGGAGGACGTGAGGACGACCCTTGAAACAGGGGAAGGAGGGGTTTGTGATCCGTAATGACAGTAAAAGGGTGTCCGTACAGGTAGATGTGGAAATGGCGGCACCCCCACAGGATTGCGATGGCCTCCTTTTCGATTTGGGAGTAGCGTTGCTCCGTGGGGGTGAGTGTCCTGCTGGCATAGGCAACTGGGGCCTATTCTCCACATTTCAGCTGTTGTGCCAACACCGCTCCTAGTCCGGTCGGGCTGGCATCCACCACCAGTTGCAACTCGTGTCTGGGGTCAAAGAACACTAGCGTGGTATCAGCGGAGAGGGCAGCCTTCGTATTCCGAAACGCCTCTTCTTGTTCTGCTTCCCAGGTCCAGTGGCTGGAATGTCTCGTGAGTTCTCGCAGCGGTCCGGTTAGGTCAGATAGGTTTTGGATGAAGCGCCCGCAGTAGGTGACCATCCCTAAAAAACTGCGGACTCCGGACACGGACGTTGGGGCAGGAGCTTCCTGTATGTCCTTGACTTTGTCCGGGTCTGGGCCGATGCCTTTATCCGAAAACCGGTATCCGAAGAAGCTAATGTCTCGCCTTAGGAACTTGCACTTTTCCCGGTGTAGGGTGAGGCCATTGTCTAGTAGGCGAGCGAACACCGCGTGGAGGCGCATGAGGTGTTGTTCCAACGTGGGGGAATGCACGAGGATGTCGTCGCTTACGTTAAGAATGCCGTCCAGGCCTTGGAGGACGTTCTTCACAATGTTCTGGAACACCTCAGCCGCACTGGATATCCCAAAGTTTAAGCGGGTGTATCGCCAGAGCCCTGCGTGGGTAGAGAATGCCGTGATGGGCCTTGAGTCCGGGTGGAGGGGGAGCTGATGATATCCGGAACGGAGGTCCATTTGCGAGAACCACCGGGACCCCGCTAGCTCTCCGATTATGTCATCTACAGTCGGGGTCAGGTGGCGCTCCCGTTTGATGGCAAGATTCGGGATCCTCATGTCCACACAAATCCGGACTGCGTTTGGCTGCTTTGGCTTCTTTGCGACGACGATGGGCGACACCCACGGGGTGGGGCCAGTCACTCGCTCGATAATTCCGGCTTTTTCCAGCAGACGCAGCTCAGCCTCCACTTTGGGGCGAAGATGGAAGGCGATTCGCCGGTGTCGGAGGGCCACCGGCGCGATTGACTTATCGATATGCAGCCGAATGGCCGGGCCCTTCAAACAGCCGATGCCTTCGAAGAGGGAGCTGAAGTCCCGTAGCAGCCCGCTGAGGTCCTGGGCGTGTACCGTGAAAGCAAATTGGATGAGATTGAGGTCCTGGGCGGTGCGGCAGCTGAGCAGAAACCCGGCTCCTTCCTGAGACACATACACTTTGGCCTGCTGCTGGGTGTCTTCGTGGGAGAGGTCAGCCTGGAAGACTCCGCACAATCGAAGGGGGGCTTGAGTCCCGAATGCATAGACTTGTACTCTGGTTTCGCGGAGCGGGGGAGGATTTGGTAAGCCCCGGTAGACGCTGGCGGCCATGAGATTGATCGTGGCACCGGTGTCAATTAGCGCGGCCACTGCCTGGCCTTGTACGTCGATTTCGCACATCGGCGTGGCGTGTTGAGAGGCTGACAGAGAGTGTAGCATTCGAACCACATGGACTGTGGTCTCTTCGTCCACGTCCATGACGCTGCTGTGTGGGTCGTCGGGCAGTGGGCCGAGTGCTCGGACTTGCCGGCGTGGGCCTTTCGCCGTCCCTCTTCGTGACGAGCGGCATACTTTCGAGTAGTGGTTTAATCTCCCGCAAGCACTGCAGGTTTTCCCGCTCACAGGGCAGGCGCCCTCATGGGGGTAAGGGCCTCCACACCACCCACACGGGCGGCTTCGCTGGGGCTGCTTGGATGGTTGTGGTGCGGGCACGCTGTCTTTCGCCCGCGGGTGTCGGGCAACTGTCCGGATGGCGCACACCGGTTCTTCCTTGACCACCGCTGCAGGCTTGGCTTCCATATGCGCCGCCCTCGCCTTGGACAGTTCCTTGGAGCGACCCAACGTGAGGATGTCCCTCATCGGCATGTTGTGGGCCTCCAAAACGCGTTCCCGCAACTTCAACGATGCGCAACCCTGGATAAATTGCGCCCTCACCTCGTCGTCCTCATCTGGGAGGGTGCACGTGCTTGCTAGCTCCTTGAGCCTCGCGTAGAAAACATCTACTGACTCGTCTGGTTGTTGGCGTGCTTGGCGGAGCAGGAATCGTTCGTAATCCGGGTTGGCGTATGGCTCAAAGTGGGCGGTAATGGCGTCGCGCATTGTGTCGTAGTTCCTGGGAGGGCCATTTTCGCGCACCGTCTTCGCTATCTTGTGTATGTCAGCCCCTCCAAGGTGAAGCAGCATGGGGCGACGTTGCGGCGCCGGGATGTCCGCCGCGTCAAAGTACGTTTCTAGGCGCTCCACCCACACCCTCCAGCGGGCCGCTTGGGAGGGTGGCAGACCTGTGATGATGAAGGGCTCCAGGTGTGGAACGGTCGCCATGAGGACAGGCGAGTAGGCGGGGTTGTACCAGGGCGTGCACTCGTGGAAGATGTGCGCGGTGGGCGCGTGCCGGCCGGTCAGCAGAGTGTCCTGGCAGCGCTTTTCGGCAGTGGCTGCGGGGTGGTGCTGAAAACCTGTTGCTGGCGCTTGTCGCAGGGATGGCGGGGCCGCCTGGAGCAGTTCAGGCTAGCTGTGAGGTAGCGGTAGGCTGAAGAGACGGTGGGGCCTGGCCAGCAATGTGCACTTCCACGCAGGCCTGGCAGCGCAGGTGGTGGGCCGCAGAGAGGGCCGTGACGGGGTGTAGGCCTGCTGTGGCACAGCGCCCCCTCGCGCTTGATTGAGCACGCGGAAACACTCACCGGGCTGAAAAGCAGTGGCTGATGGTGGTGCCACGGCTGGCGGTCTCGGCGCACCCGCCGCGGTTGATCGGAGCCGCAGTCCAGCATGCACACTCGCTGCGGCGGGGCAGGTGACGCAGTGGTTGCCGCAGACAGGCCTTGACGGGGGCGGCGGAGCCAGCGGGGTGGCGTAGGGGCCGCAGGCGCTCGGCCGCGCAGGCACACGTGGAAGCAGGTGGCTGGCGCGAGGTACACTCGAGCGCTGCGAGGGGTGAGACCACCTCGTCGCCAATGTCGTGTCGTGGTTGGGGCCTTGCTTGGCCGGCAATGAGACACGTGAGGCAGTACTAGTGTGCTGGCTAGTACGTAACTGGCAGCCTCCAGCACGTCCGCCCCCTTTATTCACATAGCACACGCTGGCCAGGCGTACGCCGGGCCAGCCCAACAGAGTTACGCTCGAGGGGGTTGTACAACATTCACCCTCCCTCGGCGTTCTACTTAGTGCGGTCCGGGCCACGACATTACACTCCCTGAGTTTGAAAACTTTCACAAGTATTTAACACAAGTTGTAAAAAATGTTGTAGGAAAGAGAGCACTCAGATTAGATAAACAGTGATAAATACATTAACCATGTGATTATTAACCTTTTGGCTACTTCGGATCCGATTGTAACACTCAACAATAATTGAAACAAATACACACACGAGTGCACACTATATGAACTCAGCACATCTATTTTCCTCTGCAAGTGCATGTTCAAATAACAGACAATCACACAATGGTGTAAGACCCAGGTTATATCCACAAATCAATAGATAATTGTTAGAAATTGGGTTTCTGGTTGGCAGAGATATGCACCCTGTCTAAGCAGGAAATGCAATCTTAGTCAGGATAAGTCACAACACACCCTAAATTAACCTGTGCTCACCCTCTGGAAGCTAGGCACTGAGCAGTCAGGCTTAACTTAAAGGCAATGTGTAAAGTGTTTGTGCAACACATCAAACAGTAAAACTGTGAAAACACTACATGAAAAGATTCCAACCAGGTTAGAGAAATAGCTCTTAATTTAATAAATAAACAAGACCAAAATGACAAAATCCAATAAGTAGAAGTCGAGATATGAATCTCTAAAAAAATCAAGGTGAAAGTAGCACTTAAAGCAATATACTACTGTTAGGATATCTGGTCAATGCCGGACCGGGACAAAGTCAAAAGTTCAAACCGGCCACGATTGAGTGCAGGCCAGATATAGGGATCCGAAAGGCTTGCTGAAACAAAAGTACCTTTGTCCTTGGTGCAGCCAAGTGATGTGTCGGTGTTGATCCCGCAGTCAAGGTGATACATAGTTTTACTCCATGCAATGATGGCGATGCGCTAGTCCTGAAAACAAAGCGCTGGCTCCAAGATGTGATAATTCCAAAGCCGATGCGCCAGGTTTCTCCACTCAGTCGCGGGGATGCGGCGACTGTGTCTATGCAATGGCTGCGATGTGGTGGTTCAGATGTCAATGCGCTTGATCCGAGTGCACCGGTTCTGTTCTCACAACAGCGGCGACGCGTCGAGTCTGCGCTCGCAGCAGAGGATGCATCGGTTCCACTGGAGCAAGCACCTAAGTCCACTTCCAATGTGCCAGGCACAGGAGCAGGGTGGAAGACTTTAATGTCCCTGAGTCTTCAAATCAGAAGACTAGTCAGCTAGCCCTTGAAACCACTCTGGGCTTAGTGTTGGAATTCCAGTCTTTTGCCCAGTCAGAGAGCAGCAGGCAGCAGGGCAGAACAGCCAGGCAGCCGTCTTCCAGAGCAGCAGTCCAGCAGATTGGCAGTCCTTACGCACAGCAGTTCCTCTTCCTGGCACAGTGGTTTCAGCTCCAGAAGTGTACTGTGGCTCTCAGTCATAAAGCTAAACGTACACTTTCATGTAAGTTTATGTTTGTTTTAGAATTCACAAAACTGCATTTTAATAGTAAGTTTACTCCACATATAAAAAGATATGACATGCAGATCTTTTTATGTGCGGAGTTCTCCACCCCTACTGCGGAGTCTCGGCACTCATAAACGTACTACTAAAATGTAGTTACACTAGTAGCATTCAACTTACAGGCCCTGGGCACATGTTGTGCAATTTAATAGGGACTTATAAATAAATTAAATGTGCCAATTGTGGATACATCAATCAAACCATGTTTAGGGGAGAGAGCACATGCACTTTAGCACTGGTTGGCAGTGGTAAAGTGCTCAGTGTCCTAAGGCCAACATAAAGGAATCAGCAAAAACATGAGGCAAGCAGGCGAAACGTTTGGGGGATGACCAGCCTAAGGCTGTCATGTCTAACAGTAATCATGTGAAATCAGAGCTCTCGCTTAAACGGTGGGACAGAATTAGTAACTGGTGTGATACTGGCCTCAGACAGACACACAGAATGAATTCAACTTGGAATGGGTAAAGCTGGAGACCATACAGCATCTTCGTGTCAAAAACAGTGATTGCATAAAAGTGAGAAGAACAGGTACGTGTTATGCCAGAGTAAATGTTGCCTACTGGGAAGGGGTACTCTGCCTGTGCAAGTGTTTCAGCTCTGCTGAAAAGTGCAGGCTCACCCTTTCCAATACAAGAAGTGTAGGAGCTCGGAGTCTGTAAGTGGCGCTCACATAAAGCAGAAGATGGGAGACGTTCAGTCTGAAAGGACTTTTTGGGCAGTGTACCTGTGTATACATGCATAGATCAACAAGTGGTTAGAACACTGGCTATCTAATATCCAGATGCATATGATTCTCTAGAAAATCGTAATCAATTCAAAAGTGTTTTTAGTTAGAAGCTGATTGCTAGTTAAGGTCGGGAGGATATTTCAATGTGAGCAATCACTGTGCACATTACCACATGCTCAGTCCTTTTGACTAAATATGTTTTTAAAATCTTATGATCTTTTTTAAACATATCTTGATTGATTTTAATAATAAATATATCAAATACCTTGTGGAGGTATTTGGATGAAAAGACAATCCGTGGCACCAAGAGCAATAGGAGGATGGAAAACATGTCTCCATGCTCGTTCACCAGAGGGCCTTCCATCCATCCTCAAATTTGTTCCCAAACAGAAACCTACAGCGACAGAAAAGGTCACTTAATAAACACAAGAGCAATGTTGAAGATGATCCTCTCACACAACACAGGAATTTGCTTCTGTGACAAACACTGAAGGCACATACCAGCACAATTTCCCCCTATCTCTTGTAGACAAAAATGCATCATCTCTTAAAAATAAGTTGAATAATGTTCAAACGATTGAAGCAAATCAGTCAGGCATTGCCCCCCGGAGAATATATTCTACCAGAAGTAGATTTGAGTGTGTTAACATAGTAAAGGAAGAAAAAAACAAAAAAAAAAATACTTAAGCTTTTTAACTGAACCTTAAGTGATGGACTTAAACGTATTAACAATCTTTGTCATTCATCTGAATTTCCGTTAAACAATTCTTTTAATCAAAAGGGTGATTATGAAGATCTCTCTGAGGCTCTATAGGCATTTCAGAAAATCCTTGACTCAATGTTATTGCTGCTTGAAAAACTCTGGTAAACTCTTAACAACTTGGGAATCCTAACATCTATCTTCAAATCTTACCAAGAAAAAAGGTATCACTACCCCATCACATGAACAAGAAGAAATAACGTCAGGAGAACATATAGCTTCTCAGTATAAGGAATAATAGAGTCAAGCAGCTTAATTTTCAAACACAGAAAAAACGAGAAACACATAGCATAAAATTATTTTTTTTAAACTTCCCAAAACGCATAAGGTTTGACCTAAAGAATTATTTTACAATAAATAATCAATTAATGGTCCATAGAATGTAGAGTGTAGATTCAGTTACTGGCCAGGGCCTAGAGTCATTATTGCCCAACCCTCCTGTGATTCCTGGAGAACCATGCGGTGGGTTAAATCCTCATGCTTCCGAATTTGAATCCTCTCCTTTAATACCGGTGGAAACACAGCTAGGGCTAGAAGCCCCAGTGCCTGCTTTACATTCCGAGCTAATGAGCACAGTGGTAGAAAATAGTAATCCTACACACTTCTCCTCAATTATTAAAATCACAGATCTCCTTTCTGAAGGCAATTGGAAAGTATTCTTGAGCTCTGAATACTTATTCACAACTTCAATTGCTCTCATCAACAGAGATAAAATTGGTTTAATTACCAGTAAAACAAGACCTTTCTATAGTGAGGGTTTAATTTTGGTCGAATTTAATATGGACGATTACTATAAAGGAGCATGATACTCAAGAACGGCTATGATGTATCCCCAAAAATGTATGATGTACCCATGGTCTCCCATACAAATTCCTCAAAGAATATATGTAGCGGCATAACCAATGTGTAACAGCTTAACAGGAGTCCCCAGGCAAAAACAATTGGGTATATCCACAAAAACCGGAGTACCGGAATTGAGAACCTAACCTTGGAAGGAACAGGGTTTCTACTGAACACGTGTGAGAAAACCCTCTATCCAGAAAAGAAACTTCTTTTCTAGAGTCCCCTCACCCACCCGGGTTTCCCCTAGGTGGCATGCTTCATCATAGGGGTCCTCTCAATCCGCTGCGGATTGAGGCGTGCTGCAACTTGCAAAATTACGTAGAAGCACTTTGTTTGAAAAAATGTGTAGTGAAGTGGAGTGGAAAAGGAAGTGGGTTAAAAATACCTAACTAGTGGGCTAATATTTTATTCCTGCTCCTAGTTGGTATGTTTAAAAGACAGGGGTTAATACTAGGGAAAACAACCAGACTATAATGAGTATAGTGTCCCTAGTATAGGGTCGACATGTTTTGAGCTGTCCCCTAAAGCTCTTCTTCAGGACCACACAGGGACCAGCCCTGTGCGTACCACTCCTAAAGTATCCTGTAATTAGGAAACTGAAATGTGCTCACCTAATGTGTGTGCACCAGTAATTCAATACATATGGTTATACATTTAATGTTGTATTTTGGTTAAGGTTGAGAATTGCCCCATGGTCTGTAGGGATTGAGGGGCTTGTAGTCACACCTTCGTCAAAGCACACCTCACGGATAATCACCTAATGGCACCCCAGGAGATCCCATATTTAATATTAATAAAATTAAACAACGTTGAATGTATAACCGTATGTATTGAATTACTGGTGCACACACATTAGGTGAGCACATTTCAGTTTCCTAATTACAGGATACTTAAGGAGTGGTACGCACAGGGCTGGTCCCTGTGTGGTCCTGAAGAAGAGCTTTAGGGGACAGCTCGAAACATGTCGACCCTATACTAGGGACACTATACTCACTATGCTCAGCCCTCCACAGGGCTTGGTCGCCCCACTCACTGCTGCCGCTCCTGCCTGCCTTGCCGCCTCCTGCCTGGAGATTCCTTCACTCGCTGCCCGCTGCTCCTGGGACTTTCCCACTGCTCCTGGGACTTTCCCGCTGCCCGCTGCTCCTGGGACTTTCCCACTGCTCCTGGGACTTTCCCGCTGCCCGCTGCTCCTGGGACTTCCCGCCACTGCCTCCCTGCGGCCCCGCCCCCCGTGATTCCATTCGCCGCCCGCTCCCGCCACCCAGCTGCTCCTCCCTCCCGGCTCCTTACTTAAGGGGACCGTAGGGGACCACAGAGTGTGACCGCTCAGCCCTCCACAGGGCTTGGTCGCCCCACTCACTGCTGCCGCTCCTGCCTGCCTTGCAGCCTCCTGCCTGGAGATTCCTTCGCTCGCTGCCCGCTGCTCCTGGGACTTTCCCACTGCTCCTGGGACTTTCCCGCTGCCCGCTGCTCCTGGGACTTTCCCACTGCTCCTGGGACTTTCCCGCTGCCCGCTGCTCCTGGGACTTCCCGCCACTGCCTCCCTGCGGCCCCGCCCCCCGTGATTCCATTCGCCGCCCCGCTCCCGCCACCCAGCTGCTCCTCCCTCCAGGCTCCTTACTTATGACGCCCCCTGAGCGACCGCGCAGCGGCCGCGTGCAGCGGGAGCACCGACGGAGCGCCGAAGGTGCGCCAAAGGTAAGCCCGTCTGCGCCCGTCCGCGCCTGGCCCGCGCCCAGCGCCAGGACCCCTGGATCCCACCAATGCAACACTACTCGACGGACCTACGACGCCGCCACCCTCACCGCACTCAATGCCGGCCGGAACCCTGCCTGCTACCGAGCCTCACCGAGACGCACCCACGGACCCTTCACCTGCCAAGCCTGCCGATTCACCTGCCCCCGGACGTGCACCACCTCCGCCAAGTCGAGCACCAGCAGCAACCACCTGAAATGCATCCTGTTGAACACCCGCTCCGTCCACAGGCACGCCGTGGAACTCTGGGACCTGCTCGACGCAACAGCACCGGACGTCGCCTTCCTCACCGAAACCTGGATGAACGCCTCCTCAGCGCCCGACATCGCCATAGCCATCCCGGACGGATACAAGATCACCCGGAAGGACCGCGTCAACCAGACGGGAGGAGGCATCGCCATCGTACACAAGAACACCATCCGCATCTCGACTAACTCCGACGAGACCTTCACCGCCGCCGAACACCTACACTTCCAGATACACACTGACCCCAAGACCACCCTCCGAGGCACCCTCATCTACAGACCCCGGGACCACGCACACTATTCAGCGAAGACATCGCAGACTTCATCAGCCCGCACGCCATGCCCTCCGCCGACTACATCCTCCTAGGGGACCTCAACTTCCACCTGGAGAACAACAACGACAGAAACACCACCGCCCTGCTGGACAACCTCGCCAACCTCGGACTCAAGCAACTGGTGAACACGCCCACCCACTACGCCGGCCACACGCTTGACCCCGTCTTCTCTTCCAGCAAGCACATCTCCTTCAGCCACGCCACCGGACTCCACTGGACCGACCACAGCTGCGTCCACTTCAGCTTCAGAAAGACTGCGACCCACCACCACCCGCAACAGGCTCCCCGCCGGAGCTGGAGCAAGATCACCGCCGAGCAGCTCACCGCCTCCCTCAGCCAGAACACACCCACCAACACAACGGACCCAAACGAAGCAGCCAGCAACCTCGCCAAGTGGCTGACCGCCTGCGCCGACGACCTCGCACCACTAAAAAACCCTCCCAGCAGACCCGGAAGCAAGAAAACCCCTTGGTTCACCAACGAACTCAAGGAATCCAAGAAGAACTGCCGCACTCTCGAGAAAGCCTGGCGACTCGACCAGACCACAGACAACAGGACCGCCCTCAAGCACGCCACCCGCAAACACCACCAGCTGATCCGTGCCACCAAGAAGTCGGCACTCAAAGAACGACTGGACAACAACGCCCACGACAGCAAGGAACTTTTCAGCATCGTCAAAGAGTTCTCCAACCCCAGCGCCGGAAACAACGACATCACCCCCTCGCAAGACCTCTGCAACTCACTCGCCGCGTTCTTCCACCGCAAGATCACCGACATACATAACAGCTTCGACGCACAGACCACGCACCCTACCGCCGAACCAACGCCCGCCACCACCACCCTCTGCAACTGGACCCCGATCAGCACCGAAGACACCACCCGCACGATGAACTCCATCCACTCCGGATCACCAACCGACCCCTGCCCACACCACGTCTTCAACAAAGCCGACGCCACCATCGCACCCCATCTCCGGGACATCATCAACTCCTCCTTCCACACCGCCACCTTCCCGGAGAGCTGGAAGCACGCCGAGCTTACCGCCCTCCTGAAGAAACCAACGGCGGACCCCACCGACCTCAAGAACTACCGTCCCATCTCGCTCCTTCCGTTTCCGGCCAAAGTCATCGAGAAGACCGTCAACAGACAGCTTGCCGCCTTCCTCGAGACGAATGGATCCCTCGACCCCTCGCAGTCCGGGTTTCGGGCCAACCACAGCACCGAGACCGCCCTTATCGCAGCCACCGACGACATCAGAACCCTAACCGACAACGGGAAACAGCAGCCCTCATCCTCTTGGACCTCTCCGCGGCGTTCGACACCGTCTGCCACCGCACCCTAGTGAAGCGCCTCAGCAACATCGGAATCCGAGAGAAAGCACTGGAATGGATCATCTCGTTCCTCGCCGGAAGAACCCAGAGAGTCCGCCTCCCCGTTCAGATCCGAGGCCACCGAAGTCATCTGCGGCGTTCCACAAGGATCTTCACTCAGTCCAACCCTCTTCAACGTCTACATGAGCCCCCTCGCAGCCATCGCACGCCAACACAACCTCAACATCATCTCCTACGCCGACGACACCCAGCTGATCCTCTCCCTCACCAACGACCCCACCACCGCCAGAGCCAACCTACACGACGGGATGAGAGACGTCGCCGACTGGATGAGGAACAGCCACCTTAAACTGAACTCAGACAAGACGGAAGTCCTCATCCTGGGCTCATCACCCTCCGCCTGGGACGACTCTTGGTGGCCCCCGGCCCTGGGCACCGCGCCCAAACCAACGGACCACGCACGCAACCTGGGCTTCATCCTGGACTCCTCCCTGTCGATGACCAGACAAGTCAACGCCGTCTCATCTTCGTGCTTCAACACCCTGCGCATGCTCCGCAAGATCTTCAGATGGATCCCCACTGAAACCAGGAAGACCGTCACCCAGGCACTCGTCACCAGCCGACTGGACTATGGGAACACCCTCTACGCCGGAACCACAGCCAAACTTCAAAAAGACTCCAGCGCATCCAGAACGCCTCCGCACGACTCATCCTGGACATCCCCCGACACAGCCACATCACCGGACACCTGAAAGACCTGCACTGGCTCCCCGTCAGCAAGAGAATTACGTTCAGACTCCTCACCCACGCACACAAGGCCCTCCACGACCTGGGCCCCAAGTACCTCAACGACCGCATGACCTTCTACACGCCCACCCGCCAGCTACGATCAACCAGCCACGCCCTCGCCACCGTACCACGCATCCGCAGAGCCACCGCCGGAGGAAGATCCTTCTCCTACCTGGCAGCCAAGACCTGGAACTCCCTCCCCACTCACCTTCGGCGAACCCAGGACCATCTCTCCTTCAGGAAGCAGCTCAAGACCTGGCTGTTCGAGCAGTAACTTACCCCCTCCCCCAGCGCCTTGAGACCCTCCCGGGTGAGTAGCGCGCTCTATAAATGCCGTGATTGATTGATTGATTATAGTCTGGTTGTTTTCCCAAGTATTAACCCCTGTCTTTTAAACATACCAACTAAGAGCAGGAATAAAATATTAGCCCACTAGTTAGGTATTTTTAACCCACTTCCTTTTCCACTCCACTTCACTGCACTACACATTTTTTTAAACAAAGTGCTCCTACAGAATTTCGCAAGTCGCAGTACGCCTCAATCCGCAGCGGATTGAGAGGACCCCTATGATGAAGCATGCCACCTAGAGGAAACCCGGGTGGGTGATGGGACTCTAGAAAAGAAGTTTCTTTTCTGGATAGAGGGTTTTCTCACACGTGTTCAGTAGAAACCCTGTTCCTCCCATGGTTAGGTTCTCAATTCCGGTACTCCGGTTTTTGTGGCTATACGTTCAGTAAGGAGGGTGAACCTAACCTTAACCTCTACCTCCCCCCGTTTTTTGATTGTAAAAACAATTAGGTGTCAGAGCAGTACGAGACACTTTAACTTCGTTATTATCCTGTGTGAGAAATCAGGACCTGTTTGCAGTGCCCCCTCCACTTTTTGCCCCCATTTGACTAGTAGGTGCTGATTTTCTGATTCTGACTAAGCCCTGGGCTCTGCTAACGAGACCCAGGGACTGTGCTCTGATTAAAAGAATATGGTAATCAGGTGTAATTTAAATGGGTACTGACAGCCAAGGTGTAAGTGCCTAGTATATATTAAGGCATGTAGGTTTAGAGTCCCAGTTGGCTTTAATGCACCTAAGTGTGCACTACTGTGTTGCTTGATATCATTTTAAAGGCAGCACTGCTTTTCAGTATGCCTTCACATTAAATGTATATGCAGATTCGACTTTGGATTTAAAGGTACTTCCAAAGTTTCAAATAACCTTATTTTTACATATAAGTCACCTCTAAGGTCACCCCTAGGTGTCACAGGGGTAGGGTGGCTTGTAACTATAAGCAGGGACATTATAAAATAAGTTGTATAAGTACTGTGGAGGGAAAAACTGCAAATGTTGCTTTTCCCAATTGTAGAAAACTAGCTCCATGGGCTAACATGGGACTGTATAAGTGAAGTATAAATATTAACAGGAACGAGCTGGAAATGTCTTTCAAGGTATCAGAATATTTTCTATGATAAATCTAACAACTTGCCACTCTTAGATTTGTTATAACTAATACAGAAAATAAGTTATATAACTTTCTTTTCTGTAAGCCAAAGTCCAGCCTTCCAGTTGCCCTCTTCTGATTGGCCAGACTCTGCCAGGCTGAGCCAAGCTTTGTTAATGAGGTATGAAGTGGCCTGCTGGTATAGAGAAAAAGGATTTCCTGTAGGAGGAGAACTTCAAGCTGCAGAGGCAGGATGGGGGTGGAGTAGCCAGACTGGTCTTCAAAGTGAAAATGACACTTTAGGATAGCACAGGCTCTCTACCACATCCTGTACCCCAGCCACGCAGGGGCCCCTGTAACTAGATTAGTGAAGGGGCTGGAAGGGGAGTGTTGGAGAATCTTAGCCACACCAGTGGGCAGTTTTAGCCGCATCTAACTCTTCAGGAGAGACTTTGTCCATTTTGGATTTTGGAAGAATAGTGCTTTCTGGGATAAGAAAATGCCACACTTTGGTGAAAGTGGTCATGCCTGAGGGTGGCACCCTGCATCCCATTGATCAGGGGTGCCCCCTGTTTGATGCCAAGAAACACTGATTACATATGGGAGAGTTGCCAAGAAATTCAGATCTACAGCCTGAAACAACACAGAGAAAGAAGGTCTGCCCTTCAGGAACCCTGATCTGCACCCACAGGACTGCACTCTGAAGGACTGCACAATCTGATACTACAGCCCTAAGGACTTTGCCTGGCTTCACAAGGATTAGGGAGTGGACTTCCTGTAAGCTACAGATTAAATGGGCCCACCTGCATCATCTCCACTAAGACGTCCCCACCCTGGAGTGCATCCAGTGAACGTTGAAGGATTTGGCCAGGTGCATTGTGGGAATTGTAGTCCCAACACCTGAAGGACCACCTCAGAGCTTCCAGACCCTTGGATTGGTGTTTTGGACACTTTGAACCATTACAAGGAACTTTACAAAGAAGTTCCAGAATTTTGGAGAAGTTTGGAGCAACCTTTTGGAAAAAGTTCCTTAAGGTGACAGACTCTGTTACAGGAATTCTGCTCAAGAACAGAACTATGCTTGGGACCATAGAACATCAGTATGTAGCAACTGAGTCACCATACCACTTCTTTATCTGTAAGCCTAAGTCTGACTAGCTATAGTACCTCACTTGCCCTCCTAACCTTCCCAGAGCAACAAGTGAATGGGCAGCCCAGAACACAACACTCTAGACCCTCTCAGGGATCGCAGTAACAGGACACACTCTTTCGCTCTGTCACTCGTACTTATCTGCAATAAAATGAACAAGAGACACAGAGGGAGTTTAGAATGTTTATTTAATCTATCATACTCTAAAATGCTGTATTTGTGCCACAATTAGGAAACAAATGCATATTAAAAATACTGTTAGCATGGTTAATAAACTGTATACCATAAACAGACCTGTCATTTTATGAGACAGAGTAACCTAAACCCACCTCCCCTGCTACTGAAGCTAAATGATTATATATCAAAGATCTCAGGGATTAGTAGTGGACACCGGACCTTGGCATACATAGATGGACATTCTACATCTCAGCAGACACAGTGATCTTGTCCTAGACCTCTCATGCCATGTGTGTATTTTTGGCCCCTGTGCTCATCTATATGACAAGACATGTGTGTACATACACAACAGCTGCATTCTTGTGTTATGTCTAAGTACAAGTGCCTGACTAGAAAGAATAACAAGGGACATTGTTGTTTGACCTTGTCTGTGGTGTTCAGACTAAATCCCAGGAAAAGAACAGAACTCGAAAACATATGCAGGTTCCATGTGAAAGTACAATGTGGCACAAAAGCATGCATGTTTATATATTAACATGTGCAAAAGAAAATGAGGCCCACAATATGCACAGTTGGGCTAACATAGGGGAAAGTACAATGGGCCATTCAGGAAACAAATGACAACTTGACGCAGAGTCAAACCGACTGCATCAATCACGACTCAGCCTGGATTTCAGGTTCGTCCTGATGAAAGCTCCGGAGCTCAAGACCTCCAGGAGTTGACTGGGGGCTCCTGCTGGTCCAAGCTGATGAAGCCACTGCAAATCCAGCCTGCTGGAAAGGCTTACTCGACGTCGAGAGAAAATCCTCCAGAAAAGTTTCTAAGTCCGAAGGTAAAACTTTGACCAAGGCCTTCTGCTTAGTGTATCTGACTAGGGCGCTATCGAGGTTGGCCTCAAACTTTAACTTTGTTCCGGTCAAGCGCGACCTGGAGCCCTATTATCTATAGGGTGCACTTTGTAAATGTGGAGGAGCACTTAAGAGCTCATGACTGCCCTGGGATGAAGTCAGAACAGGGCTTCAGATGGGCCATGGTGAAATGAGGGAGCACAAAAGTAGGGCTTCAGACAGGTGATAGGGCAGTGCATAGCTTTGCCTCAGATTGGCGTGAGTGCAGATGAGAACTGCATGCAGAAGCTATGACATTTGTTTGTTGAGAAGGCAGGGCCTAATGGAAAGGAGGCCAAGTCATGAGAATAAGGATAAAAAGACTGAGTGCATGGAATCTGTTGTCTTATTAGGCTCCGGCCCTAATGAGGCCGGACTCAAGTCTCATGTTGCTCAGCTATGTAGCATGACATGAATCGTGCATCAAGCCTGGCTGCCTGTCTGGTTATATGTTCCTGCTGTCAGTATGTGTTAGTGTGTTGTATAATTCAAATTTATGGTGGTGGTTGAAAGACTCGATAGAGCTGCGCTACTTTCTAAGGTTACACAAAAACGAGTATAAGTACCAGCCCAGAATACACCTGAAAAGTGTGTAAGTACAGTGTAAGAGAAAGGATTCAGGTACTCCTTCCAGGCACTTTCAGCAGACACTTACTGGACTGTTATCCAAACTCACTGGAGTGTGTGTGACTTTGCCACTAGTGTGTCTGTGGAGCCTTTTAGCCACTGGATGTTTGTGCTGAGAAGGGAAAGTTAGGAGGACATTTGAATGATGATGTTTGGTTTCACTCTTGCATTAGTGTGCTGCCTGGCATGGATGCATACTCACGTTCTCTGTGTATGATTGTGTCCTTCATGTCCTGTATATTTCTAGCAGATCTTTTCTTCAGTGTCCAGAATGTATAGTTTCTCGGGACTGGATCCACGTCTTCACACTCAAACCATGTCTCTTGTCTGTGAAAGGGCTCCTTCAGGCTGAACCAGGTGATGGTGCATTAACTAAGCCAGGACCAAAATGGCATGAAGAGCGCCAAGAGGGGTGTCTGGGACTGTGTGCGCACTATCAAGGTAACGTTACCTGCTGATGGAAATGTCTGGCACTCCTACCTTCCCACAGAGGTGCCAAGCACTGCTACCTGCTCACTTAGAGGTCACTCACTGAGGCTCCAAGCAATGCTACCAGTCTGTAGAGTGGCATACCGCTGTGACCAGGGCCGGACTGGGAACCCAAACCAGCCTTGGCAAATTGTGTCAGGTCATCCCCCGTACGGTGCATAGCGAGCGGGCATGACCACCACAAGGAGGGTTATATTTTCTTTTCCCACGAAAATATGGAAAAAATGACATAATAGTGCATTTTACAACATACAACAAATTTGTCAGGATATATTAGGTTTTAAAACATAGTAAATGATGACCTTGCAGTGCATCAGGATGCAGAAGTCCTTGTTAGGCCTCTTCAATTATTCCCTATCGCCCTCCAACAGTGCCTCTCACATCTCCATAGCCCCGCTCTCACATGTATTTTGTTTGTTTTATAGTGCCCCTCATGCTAGTGTAGGGTGTTGGAGCACTATACATTACAAACTACGCTACCATAGATGAGTCAAAGCTGCCACTAGACAAAACTGAGATCTCTAGTTGCAGCAGGTGCATTCGGGGCTGCTTTAGGGTGGTGCGACTGGTGCGGCTGCATTGGGTGCTGACCTGGAGGGGGGGCACTGACCTCAGAGGTGGCGCTGTGTTTAGCAATAATGTAGAATTTAAAAGCACCTACTGCAGAGTTCCTTTTGTGGCCGGCTTTCAGGCAGCAATACAAATGTCAAGATAACTCTTGTGATTAATCGAAGTTTTGTCTAGTGGCAGTTTTAACTCGCCATAAAGTAGCACAGAGGGTTAAAATGCCTGCTGCAAAGAACAGATCTGTATATTACGTGGATAACTGAGTGGATTAATAAAGTCAGCCTTTACCAGCGTTTTAAAACAAATGAAACATATGTGTGAGAGGGGTCATGAAGGGGTGAGGGGCACTTTTGCCGGGTGGTAGTGAGGGAATCCGAGGAGGAGATCATAGGGGGGGGGAAAGGTTGTCACACTAGGTGCCACCAGCGCCGACGCTGGCCCTGGGTACATTAATCACCAGAGTTATCTTGACACTTTGATTGTTGCTGAAAACTGCTGGATATACAAGGAACTCTGCAGTGGGTTCTTTTAAAACTGCTGCCTGGTTACAAAACTGTCACCATTATCAAAACCGGCCCCCCCCTTCCAGCCTCCCAGGAAACGTCCGATGCCCAGTAGGGCCAGCCCGACCTTGACTGTGACCTGCCCATCGAGAGGCTAGACATTGTAATCCGCTGACAGGGCAGGTGCCACTAACTGCTGGAGATCAAAGAATTGTTACTCATCCACTGAGGGGACAAGTACTTCTTCTGCCCAGTGAGAGGCCAAGCAAGCAAGGCACCTGTCCACTGAGAGGGCAGACACAAACAGTGACCTTCGAAGAGGCCATGCACTGTCACCTGTCTGCTGAGATGATGTTCACTGCAGCCAGTCTGCAGCGGGCCAGGGACCACTGTTGTAGCTGTGTTTAGCTCGAATTATCGAAATGAGGTCAGAAATACTCGGGGGCATATTAGCAAGGAAGTGGCGATGAGAGGCATTAGCCTCCTTGGCGTAACGCCTCTCATCGCCACTTCGGAAGTGCCAGGCTGCACCATATTACCAAGGATATGGTGCAGCCTGGCGTTTTCCCCTGCGATGGCGCTAAGTCTCACGACTTAACGCCAACGCAGGCACCCTTGCACCAGAGTGCAAGGGTGTCTGCGAGCAGAGAGGTTTGTTTATGTACAGGAAGGTGTCCCTTCCTGTACATAAACAAATCTAAAATGCCATTTTGTAACTTACATGTGTGCTGCTTCATGCAGCACACATGTAAGTTGCAAAATGGCATTTTAAAAGGTTTGTTTATGTACAGGAAGGGACAACTTCCTGTACATAAACATAACTTGGCATTTTGCTTTTTCCATGTGTAGTGCACAAGGCAGCACACATGGAAAAAGCAAAATATGAGGAGAAATGAAGCATTTCTCCTCGTATTGCCACCTTAAGACCAGGATTTTCCTGGTCTTAAGTTCGGCGCTGCCACCTATTATCGCCTCTCTTGATAATAGGTGGCAGCGTCGAAGTGAATGGGTGTTGCGGTGTAACGCCTACCGCAACACCCACTGCACGCCGCTTTCATGCTAAATTTAGCGTGAAAGGGGCACTATTATCAAGGCAGCGTTAAGACAATTAACGTGGCTTTAAGCCACTTTAAGTGGCTTAACGCTGCCTTGATAATAGGGAGCTGACCCTATCGCCACCACAACGTCACAAAAAGTGACATTGTGGTGCCGATTCGGGCTTGATAATATGCCCCTGGGTGTGCTGTTATCGATGCCGGACATACTGCTAAAAGGCAGCGCGATCCCTTGATGGGTTAAGAGCAGCTGTAGCTATGGGTGCGAAAGCTGTAGATAACGAGCCCGCGTCGGCCCTCATGCTTGTGAAATAACAAGTATCATTAGTTCAGGTCGTAAATCCTGCTATTTAAGCGCCCGTTCAGTTGTGGTGTGCTGCACAAATGGTGCACTCTCTAGAGAAAACCTGAGTTATGCTGAGGGTAGTCATTTTGACGAGAAGTCCATTAAATGCATTAACTCTAAGCCCAGTGTTACCAGCATGGCACCAGAACAGGTGTTTTGAGGCATATGATGTCTCTTTGCCACTGGTGACAGCAATGATGAATAAGTTGGTGAAGGCAGAATCTATCTCCAGGCTGGAACCTGCAGTTGCTGTTTTGGAGAAAATTCCATGATTTGTGAGTCAGGATTATTTACAACAATGTCAAGGATGACAAAACTGTCGGATGGCATAGCACTGTGTAAGCCACTGATCGCTTTTCAGAGAAGTACAAAATAAAAACAGCTGGGTCTGAGTCTTGGCTGTAAGTGCTGCTTTCATTTATGAGACTTCTGTTAAAGTCCAATGGCAGTACTGCTGGATGAATGTCTTGAAGTAAAAATCTATTAATCTACAAACATCATACAAACAACAATCACTTTGGCCAATCCTGCTGTTTAATGACCAGTATAGCTGACTGAAAATAAAAAAATTAAAAATTAAAAAGCTAGATTCCCTGAGCGTTTTACCTGCGAAGATTTTCTATATACAATATTTACCATCAGTGCCAATAATGTCAGTGCTGATTCATAATCAGTGTCAGTACAAGAGGTGCTACTGTTACTAAATCATTCTCCGTTTGTTTTGGTGCTGAAAGTGCAACCACAAGTAACTCACCATGAGGGCCAGCTGAACCATCTATATAAAGTACAGCATCTGAGTCACTGTCAGTAACTCTCTGAAAGGCCCATTAAGTCACTGGCCATCAGTGCTCCAATACAAAAGTACACATCTTAGTACATCTGTCACTATCAATGCCCAGAACCCTAGTGGAAACCTTAGTAGTTGAGCTCCGATCCCTGCAGGCACCCCCTGTAGCTTCCTGTGGGTCTGCATAGCGCCTGCTAGGCTTAAACCTCCGTATATGCTGTTCACATTATGCAAATCACTGTTATGTTTCCTGTTTAAATGGCCTGTGAAAGGATCTCCCTGGAGCCGTCCGCTCAGAGGTTGAGAATAATTCAAAGGGTCGAAGTTCACTTCAGAAGAACATGAGTCCAGTGCACGTTTATCTGTGTGTTCTCATTTCGGCCTCATGTAAGGAAACTGCTCCCACAGAACGTATGAATATATATTAATCAACAATAACTTTGCAATTCATGTCTCTTCAATGTTTCACTTGTTCACAGGTGTCAAGTCGCAGATTGTTCTGACTCAGTCCGGCTCAGAGATGAAGAGGCCGGGGGAGTCTGTGAAGCTGAGCTGTCCTGTGAGCGGGTTTGATATTAACGGCTACTGGATGGGCTGGGTCCGGCAGGCCCCGGGGAAAGGGCTGGAATGGCTCGTTCAGTACTATGACCCCAGCAACAAGTACTATAACAGCGCCATCCAAGATCGGTTCACGGCCTCCAAGGACGGCTCTACTCTCCATTTACAAATGGACAGACTGAAAGCTGAAGACACGGCCACGTATTATTGTGCTAGAGACACAGTGCAGCAAACACATCACTCTTCAGAGCAAAAACCTGCTTGCAGTACAGGAGATGTCCAGAGAGTGGCGCAAGAGACTCACTGTTACAATCAAAAGCGGCCTCAGCAGTACTAATGTCTGCAGCGACTGACGGTCATGTAATCCGTTGTTAGTCTGAAAACACACTAGTAAAGACAAATCCTCTCTGTGATACCGTGACCTGAATTTAATGATACTAGCTCCTCACTGACATTGAGTTCGAAAACTTTCACAAGTATTTAACAAAAGTTGTAGAAAAATGTTGTAGGAAAGAGAGCACTCAGAGTAGATAAACAGTGATAAATACAGTAACCATGTGAATATTAACCTTTTGGCTACTTCGGATCCGATTGAAACACAAACCATTTCTTCGATTTAATCCTCAACAATAATTGAAACAAATACACACACAAGTGCACATTATATGAACTCAGCACATCTATTTTCCTCTGCAAGTGCAGGTTTCCATAACAGACAATTACACACTGGTGTAAGACTCAGGTTATATCCACAAATCAATAGATAATTGTTAGAAATTGGGTTTCCGGTTGGCAGAGGTATGCACCTTGTCCAAGCAGTTAACCACAATCTTAGTCAGGATAAGTCACAACACACCCTAAATCAGGGCCGTACTGGGAACACAAACCAGCCCTGGCAATTCTGCTGGACCGGCCCGAGAGAAGGGGGGAGGAATGGGGGTGCTAGTGAGAAGCAGCACTGTTGCCGCTTTAGCATTGCTGCCGCTTGTGTTACAGGAGGCCGATATTACAGCCCCCAGTAACAAAACAGGCTCCCACCACTGGAAAACCGGTCCCCATCCTTCCGGCCCACCGGGAAAACGCCCAGTGCCTGCTACAGCCAGTTCAGCCCTGCATTAACCTGTGCTGACCCTCTGGGAGCTTGACACTGAGCAGTCAGGCTTACCTTAAGGGCAAAGTGTAAAGTGTTTGTGGAACACATCAAACAGTAAAACAGTGAAAACACTGTCCAAAAAGATTCCAACCAGGTTAGAGAAATAGCTCTTAATTTAATAAATAAAAAAGACCAAAACGACAAAATCCAATAAGTAGAAGTCAAGATATGAATCTCTAAGAATGAAGGTGAAAATAGCACTTAAAGCAATACTCTCCTGTTAGGATATCTGGTCATGCCGGACCGGGGCTTAGTCAAAACTTCAAACCGGCCGCAATGGAGTACAGGTCAGATACAGGGACCCGAAAGGCCGGCTGGAAAAAAAGTACTTTGGTCCTTATTGCAACAGCGAAGATGAAGGTGCAGCGGAGTGATGTGTTGGTGTTGATGCCGCAGATGAGGTGATACGTCGTTTTACTCCACACAATGATGGCGATGCGCTTGTCCCAAAGACAAAGCGCCGGCTCCAAGATGTGATGATTCCGAAGCCGATGCACCAGGTTTCTGCACTCAGTCGCTGGGATGCTGTGATTGTGTCTCTGCAGTGGCAGCGATGCAGTGGTTCAAATGGCAATGCGCTTGATCCTAGTGCATCAGCTCTGTTCTCACAACAGCGGCGATGGATCGAGTCTGTCCTCACAGCAGAGGATGCATCAGTTCTACTGGAGTAAGCACCTAAGTCCACTTCCAATGGGCCAGACACAGGAGCAGGGTGGAAGACTTTAATGTCCCTGAGTCTTCAAATCCGGAGGCTAGTCAGCTAGCCCTTGAAAGCACTCTGGGCTTAGTGTTGGAATTCCAGTCTTTTGCCCAGTCAGATAGCAGCAGGCAGGAGGCAGAACAGCCAGGCAGCCGTCTTCCAGAGCAGCAGTCCAGCAGAATGGCAGTCCTTACGCACAGCAGTTCCTCTTCCTGGCACAGTGGTTTCAGCTCTAGAAGTGTACTGTGGCTCTCAGTCATAAAACTAAACACACACTTTTGTGTAAGTTTATGTTTATTTTAGAATTCACAAAACTGCATTTTAATAGTTAGTTTACTCCACATATAAAAAGATATGACATGCCGATCTTTTTATGTGCGGAGTTCTCCACCCCGACTGCAGAGTCTCTGCACTCATAAACTTACTACTAAAATGTAGTTACACTAGTAGCATTTAATTTACAGGCCCTGGGCACATGTTGTGCAATTTAATAGGGACTTATAAATAAATTAAATGTGCCAATTGTGGATACATCAATCAAACCATGTTTAGGGGAGAGAGCACATGCACTTTAGCACTGGTTGGCAGTGGTAAAGTGCTCAGTGTCCTAAGGCCAACATAAAGGAATCAGCAAAAACATGAGGCAAGCAGGTGAAAAGTTTGGGGGATGACTAGCCTAAGGCTGTCAGGTCTGACAGTAATCATGTGAAATCAGAGCCTTTGCTAAAAGCGGTGGGACAGAATTAGTAACTGGTGTGATATTGGCCTCAGACAGACACACTGCATGAATTGAACTTGGAATGGGTAAAGCTGGAGACCATACAGGGTCTTCATGTAAAAAACAGTGATTGCATAAAAGTGAGAAGACCAGGTACTTGTTATGCCAGAGTACATGCTGCCTACTGGGAAGGAGCACTCTACCTGTATTTCAGCCCTGCTGAAAAGTGCAGGCTCACCCCTTTTCAATACAAGAAGTGTAGGAGCTTGGAGTCTGTAGTTGGCTGCTCATGTAAAGCAGAAGATGGGAGACGTTCAGTCTGAAAGGGCTTTTGGGCAGTCTACCTGTGTATACATGCATAGATCACTAAGTGGTTAGAACACTGGCTCTCTAATATCCAGATGCATATGAGTTTCTAGAAAACCATAGTCAATTCAAAGTGTTTTTAGTTAGAAGCTGATTCTTATTTAACGTCGGAGGATGCTTTAATGTGAGCAATAACTGTGCACATTACTACATGCTCCATCCTGAACTAGACATCAGCATGTGACTAAATATGTTTTTAAAATCTAATGATCTTTTTAAAAATACCTTAATTGATTTTAATAATAAATATATAAAATACCTTGTGGAGGCAATACAGTAGTCTTCAAGATGAAAAGACAATCTGTGGCACCAAGAGCTATAGGAGGATGGAAAACATGTCTGCATGCTCGTTCATCAGAGGGCCTTCCATCCATCCTCAAATTTGTTCCCAAACAGAAACCTACTGCGACAGAAAAGTTCACTTAAAAAAGAGAAAGGCAATGCTGAAGATGTGTCAATCCCCGAACAATCACTAACCTGAGGGTTTACCAGAATCCACAGGAACGATGAGAAGTCCCCTTTGATCCCAGAAGGTAGTGCCACGAGGAGGAAAAACTATTACTCCAACGTAGACCACTCTCCCCGGAGAGACGAAGGGGGCAATACGAAAGGAACCAGAGAAAGACCACACCACGTCCACTCAAACCACTGAAGCAGCTCCCAACTGGTTTAAGACAAACGCAGGAGTTGTGTAACTGCATAGGAGAGAACCAGACAACCTATTAGTACATCCTAATACCACTCTATGGAAACAAGAGTTGAAGTCTAGTGCAATTCAGGCATGAGAGACATCCACTTCCCCAATTTGTAAGTCTCTTATAACGTTTAGGAAGTGCAGAAGGAAGGAGTTATCATCACTCCTTTTAAGGTAGCCAGAGTCCGTGATAAAGGTCACACAAGGTAGGAAAGAATAAAGAAGATGGTGGTTTGTTAAAAAAAAGGAAGTAGAAGTGATGGCAACAAAAGCCTCTCTGGTATTCACTTGGTTGAAGGGCACATATGCAGTGGAAGCTCCAGCTTATGAGGGCACTCAAGCCTTAAAAGAAAATAAAGAAAGTCTTCATGTTGTTGAAGAGGTTAACACCATAGCGCAAGGTCCTGCTCACGGGTACGATGGAAAATAAAGGAAGTCTTTTGCAAGTTTCACTCCAACTTGCCCTGGGAAACAAACCTCTTTCCAGCCGGGAGCCCCCTGTGGGAATCCAAAGTTCTCTTGAGGACTTGTGCAATCAGGAGCAGCCGATTGTGGAGCCTTTAATCGCCACTCGCTGGTAGTGTGTCACTCCAATGGCCGCTTGTAGTGGGGATGATGTTTGACAAAGAAAAACCGGAAGGCAAAGTCTCGGCGAGCCAGTGAGCCAGCTGCTCACGGGGATGGGGGTGGGGGGTGGAACCAGCACAGCTCACAGTCTTAGGAGGAGCAAAGAAACAAGGAACAGCAGGAATCCAAAATGGTGCTTGAACAAGGTATCCGCGGGAACAGCGCTTTCAAAAAAGGGGCGTGGTCACAATCCAGGAACTGTAAGCCAAGCAAGGGCTAGTTCCGGAGACGTGACTCTTATACTAGACCTGAGGGAGCATCAATAAATGATGCGTCTTTAGGGTAAACGTACAACCTTGTGTGGTACGTGCAAACATGTGATAAGGGAACCTCGTCACATTACATACCAGAATTGCACAAATACCTTCAAATCCGGCTCCAACCTAAGGAACAGGTTGCCTTAGACCTGACAAGATGATCCTCTCACACAACACAGGAATTTGCTTCTGTGACAGACATGAAGGCACATACAAGCTCAATTTCTCTCTATCTCTTGTAGACAGAAATGCACTATCTCTTGAAAATAAGTTGAATAATGTTCAAATTATTGAAGCGAATAAGTCAGGTATTGCCCCCCAGAGTATACACCACCGGAAGTAGATTTGAGTGTGTTAACATAGTTATGGAAGAAAAAAACTCAGAAAAAAATGTATGCTTTTTAACAGCACCTTAAGTGATGGACTTAAACGCATTAACATCCTTTGTCGTTCATCTGAAGTTCCGTTAAACAATTCTTTTAATCCCACAGGTGATTATGAAGATCTCTCTGAGGCTCTAAAAGCATTTCAGAATATCCTTGGATCAATGTTGTTGCTGCCTGAAAAAACCCCGGTAAACTCTTTTAACAACTTGGGAATCCTAACAGGAATCTTCAAATCTCTTACCAAGCAAAAAGGTATCACTGCACCATCGTATGAACATGAAGAAATAACGTTAGGAGAACATATAGCTTCTCAGCATAAGGAGTGTAAAGCAGCAGAGAAGGACAACAAACAAAAGAGGTCATGGGCAACTCAAACAGGGAAAATATGATTAAAGATCACAAAAAATAAAAATCTAAGGGCACAGGGACTCTTTTTTTTTTCTATGACAGCTGTTCTCCAAAGATAAACAGGACCACCAACAGTTAGCATCCTTACTATTTCCTCCGTGCTATCCAATATTTAAAAAACAAAAGGTAATAAAGAGGAAAGGTCTGATTCAAATGAGGCAGCTGAAATAGAGTCAAGCAGCTCAGAATAAGCAGCTAAATTTTCGAAGATCAAAAAACGAGAAAAACAGCATATAATTATTTCTTTTTAAAGCGCCCAAAACGCAAAAGCTTTGACCTAAAGAATGATTTTACATTAAATAATAAATTCATAATTTATAGAATGTAGAGTCAGTTACTGGCCAGGGCCTGGGGTCATTATTGCCCCCCTCCACCCCACTGTAATTCCTGGGGAAGTACGCGGTGGGTTAAATCCTCATGCTTCCGAATTTGGATCCTCTCCTTTAACCCCAGTGGAAACACCACTAGGGCTAGAAGCACCAGTTCCTGCTTTAAATTCCGAGCTAATAAGCACAGTGGTAGAATATAGTAATCCTCCACACTTCTCCTAATTATTGAAATCACAGATATCCTTTCTGAAGGCAATAGGAAAGGATTCTTGGGCTCTGAATACTTATTCATAACTTCAATTGCTGTCATCAACAGAGATAAAATTGGTTTGATTACCAGTAAAACAAGACCTGTCTATAGTGAGGGTTGAATTTCTGTCAAACTTAATACGGACAATTATTATAAAGGAGTGTGATACTCTCCACAAGAATGGCTTTGATGTATCCACAAGAATGGTATGATGTACGCATGGTCTCCCATATAGGTCTCCCATGAGCCCGACGCTGTTTAATGTTTACATGAGCCTCCTGGCACAGATCGTCCTCTCTTTCAGGGTTGAAATTGTCACCTACGCTGATGACACCCAATTAGTGGTGGCCTTAAACCACCCAGAAGACACCTCGCCCTGTCTAGGTCCCTGCCTGGAAAGAGTTGCAAAATGGATGGGATCCTCCTATCTTAAACTGAATGGAGACAAGACAGAGCTTATGCTGTTGGGTAATTCCCCCATTTTTGACATTAGACCAGCAAGGCCTACCTGTCTTGGCTCCCCGCCCATGCCCAAAAACCAGATCAAAAGCTTGGGCATGTGGTTAAATCGGTCACTCACATTTGATCATCAGGCGACGAAACTGGCCGCTTCCGACTGCGGCATTCTACGAATGCTCCGCAAAGTCCTCCCGCTCCTCCCCTTTTCAGCAAGGAGACTCATGGTCCAGACCCTGATCCTCTCCTGCCTTGATTACCGAAACACTCTGCATCTAGGAGCCCCAGGGGCAACCGCAAATAAATTGCAAGTTATTCAGAACTGCGCAGCATGCATGCTCCTCAAGATTCCCAACAGTCACTCTGCAAGACCTGCTCTGAAGACCTTGCACTGGCTTCCGATTATGGAAAGAAAAAAAATCCAGGTCCCTATGTATTGCTCATAAGTCTTTCTGGAAGAAAGGCCCTTCCTTTATCCGTTCTATCATCTCCCCCTATCATCCTAACAGATCTCTCCGATCAACCAACCTTTTTTAGCCTCTGTCCCCAAAATTAAAAGGATGAGAAGTGGTGGCCGGTCTTTCCATTATAATGCCGCCAGGCTGTGGAACGCTCTCCCCCTCCATTTACGTTCAGAACCCAACCTCCTGTCCTTCCGTAAACTTTTGAAAACATGGTTCTTTTAAAACCCCACCTACTAAGCTGCTGTATCTATCTGGTACCTCCGCCAGCGCTGGGATGCCTACGGGTAGCTGTGCGCTTTACAAATATTCCTAACATAACATAACATACAAATTCCCCAAAGAATATACGTAGCAGCATAACCAACGTGGACCAGCTTAATAGGAATCCCCAAGCAAAATCAATTGGGTGTCAGAGTAGTATGAGACACTTTAACTCTGTTATTATGCTGTGTGATAACTCAGGACCAGTTTCCAGTGTCCCCCCTGCATGTTTTGCCCCCATTTTGACTACTTGGTGCTGGTTTTCTGATTCTGACTGTGATCCAGCGGTAATTTCACGGTAATTTCTCAATGCAAAACATCATTTACCTCTAGTTTACCGCTTTAAAAGGTGATGGACCTTTGCCACCGTGTATCACCTTCAGGAGACTTTACATAAACATGAAAAATCAAAAATACAATTAAATTTAAGCCAATAAAGAGAGTTGTGAGTATTTTTAAAGGGTTTTATTTTCTAGTCAAAAGTTAAGTTTCTCTGACCCTTTATTCATTAGTCAAATATCAATCAGGTTACAGAATTGGAAAATAGGAAAAATAGAATTAATACAGAACATATTATAGGTTGCATACAAAGCACTCCATAAAGGAGGGAAACCCCCTAATTCTATGTCAGTCAGAACTCTTTAAAGAGTTTCAGGAAAAATATAATTCAAGAGTGAGTTTTGCAAGGCTAATCAATAATAAATAATTAGCAAAAATCTCCCATAAAGAGAAATGAATGTATAAGACAAAAACCTGTCCTGATCTCTCAGCTGCTCTCACTTCGCTGGTCTGGTCTGTTCATCTGTCTCTCTCCCTGTCCATTGTCTGACAGAGAGGCTGCTCCTTGAAAATGCCCCTCCTTCACAAGACCACAGAGGAATGTGATCTGCCTTGCCAAAAATATGACGTGCAAGGACTCTCTGAAAAAAAATATGAGCAAGACCCCCACCTCCCTCTGTCTCTCCTGAGACGCAATCTCCTCCCAGGCTGCACCCGCGACGTTCATGTACCTAACCCATATGGTGTCTGGTCAGATCTGCTCCCTCCTCATCTCTCCTCCAAGACTAATCTAAGTCTGACATGCCCCCTAAGGGGTCATTATTTATACTCTAATTCTTGGCTGACTATACTAATAATGTTGCAGTTTCAGTAGAAACTCGCACTGTGATTGGTTAGCATAGGTGACATGAGGGTCTCATGATCCTGTTCTCATTGCAAATCCAACCCATACCGGTTTTAACAAAGGAAGCGTTAAGGCTTAATACAGTCATATGTATCACCATCAATAATTATACAATACTGCAACATCTAAGCGTCAAAAATGTATCAGTCTATTTCCGCCTTGCTTTCACATCGCACGCAGGGATGACGCTCTCCCACAAACACTGTTACATTGACACGGTGACAACAGTGTGCAGTTCATTGTGGCCTTGACCCATGTGTCTTCACTTGAGGCACTTGGCAGTTCAGGCAGCTGGCACAATCTTCTGCGCATGCGTCTCTCATTCAGCACATGCTGGATTCTTAGGCAGCCATTTTTATTGTGGGCCCAAATGTATACTAAAGTAAAAACAAACACAAAAGAATATTAATTTATGAAGTAAAGCCCATTATGTTTACCTCCCCCATACTAGTACCCTGTATTAGCTATTACCTAGCAAAAGCTATTAATTTAAAGCAGCTTTTCTATTATTTGTGCACAACATGCAAAATGTGCAATGTACAACATAGCATAAACATGCACCAGTGCAAATTTTCAAAGCGCAAACAGTTAATACATACTCATAGCAACATGCTCTAATGTTTTAGATAGCTTTTCATGCAAAATGCGTTTGCCCCATGTGAAGTGTTGGTGCATGGTTGATTAATTAATACACATTATGAGAAAGATGTATTACGAACTGAATATGCATTGTCTAAATATGCAACAAAGCCAAAGTCTCTTGAGACGGGAACACGGGGTGTAGATTACGAGGAAAAGGAGCTGGGAGGAGAGAACACATTCCATGCTTATCTTCAAAGCTAAGAGGAAACTGAAATCACGAGTTTCTCTACACTGCAACAACACATGTTAATTTAGCACAAGCATTTCAGACTGAAAGCATTTTGACCAGGCCTCATTTCATGTCTTTCACTTTGCATGAACCAAAAGTGCCCCTTTTAAAAAGCATTTGACTAGGCCTCATTTCATGTTTCATGTGCCATGTGTTTTCACTTGCACCAAAATCTGCGTGCCATTTTAAATGCAGTCTGTCTGAAACACAAAACAGAGCGATGCTTAATCTTGATGAAATCTAGCTCTATCAACTGTGGCCTGGGCTCTGTTAACGAGACCCAAGGCCTGTGCTCTGATGAAAACTATATGGTAATTAGGTGTAATTACAACTGGTACTGACAGCCTAAGTGTAAGTCCCTAGAATATAATAGGGCATGTAGGTTTAGAAGCCAAGTAAACTTAATGCACTTAAGTGTGCATTACTGTGTTGCTGATGTCATTTTAAAGGCAGCACCGCTTTTCAGGCTGCCTTTGTATTCAATTTATATGCAAATTCGACTTCGGATTTAAAGGTACTTCCAAAGTCTCAAACAACCTTATTTGTACATATAAGTCACCCTTAAGGGGTCTCCCCTAGGTGACCCAGGTGGAGGGTGCCTTGCAACTATAAGCAGGGACATTATAAAAGATGTTTTATAAGCCCTGGTGAGGGAAAAACTGCGCATTTTGCATTATAGAAAACTAGCTCCATAGGCAAACATGGGAATATATTAGTTAAGTATATATATTGACAGGAGTGAACTGGAAATTTCATTCAAGGTATCAGAATATTAGTTATGATAAATCTAACAACTTGCCCCTCGTTATTTGTTAGAACTACTACAGAAAATAAGTTATATAACTTTCTTTTCTGTAAGCCAAAATCCAGCCTTCCAATTGCCCTCTTCTGATTGGCCAGCCTCTGCCAGGCTGAGCCAAGCTGTCTTAATGAGGTGTGAAGTGTCCTGCTAGGGCAGCAAAGGATTTCCTGTGGGAGGAGAATTGCAAGCTGCAGAGCACAAGGAAGGATGGGGGTGGAGTAGCCAGACTGGTCTTCAAAAGAAGAATGACACTTTAGGACAGCACAGGCTCAACACCACATCCTACACCCACAGCCACACAGGGGCCCCTGTAATTAGATTAGTGAAGGGGCTAGAAGGTGAGTGTTAGAGAATCTTAGCCACATCAGTGGGTAGGTTTAGCCGCATCTAACTCTTCAATAGAGACTTTCTCCATTATGGATTTTGGAACAGTAGTGCTTTTTGGGACAAGAAAATGTCACACTGAGGGTGGCCCCCTAAATTCCATTGCCCCCTGTTTGATGCCCAGGAACACTGAATAAATATGGGAGAGTTGCCCATAAACTCAGATCTACTGCCTGAAACAACAAGGAGAAGAAGGACTGCCCTGCTGGAAACCTGATCTGCACCCAAAGGACTTCACTTTGAAGGACTGCACAATCTGGTACTACAGCCCTAAGGACTTTGCCTAGCTTCACAAGGATAAAGGAGTGGACTTCCTGCAAGCTACAGATTAATAGAGCCTACCTGCATCATCTCCACCAAGTATTCCCCACCATGGATTTCATTCAGTGGACTTTTAAGGATTTGACCAGTTGCATTTTGGGAATTGTAGTCTCAACATCCCAAGGACCATCTCAGAGCTTCTAGACCATTGGATTGGTGTTTTGGACACTTAGGACCCTCAGGAGGAACTTCAGGAAGAAGTTTCAGAAGTTTGGAGCAACGTTTTGGAAAAAGTTCCATATGGTGACCGACTCTGTTGCAGGGATTCTGCTCAAGAACAGAACTATGCTTGGGACCATAGAACATCAGTATGTAGTGACTGAGTCACCATACCACCTCAGTATCTATAAGCCCACGTCCGACTAGCTATAATGCCTCACTTACCCTCTTAACTTTACAGGAGAAACAAGTGAATTGGCACCCCAGAACACAACAATCTCGACCGTCTCAGGGATCGCGGTAACATGACACAACCTTTCGTTCTCTCACTTGTACTTATCCACAATAAAATGAGCACGAGACAGAAAGGAAGTTTAGAATATTTATTTAAGCTATCGTGCTCTGAAATGCAGTATTCATGCCACAATTAGTAAACAAATACATACTAAAAGTACAGTTAGCATGGTTAATAAACTGTATACAATGAAAAGACCTTTCATTTTATAAGACAGAGTAACCTAAACCACCCTCCACTGCTACTGAAGCTAAATGATTATATATCAAAGATCCCTGGGATTAGTGGCAGACCCCGTAATTTAGCAGACACAGATGGATGTACTACATCTCAGCAGATGCAGTGATCTTGTCTCAGAACTCTCATTCTATGTGTGTATATTTGGCCCCTGTGCTCATCTATATGACAGACATGTGTGCACATAAACAACAGCTGCATTCTTGTGTTATGTCTAAGTGCTAGTGCCTGGTCAGAAAGAATAACAAGGGACATTGTTGTTTCCCCTTGACTGTAGTGTTCAGACTAAATCCCAGGAAAAGACCAAAATGCAAAAACATATGCAGGTTCAGTGTGAAAGTACAATGTGACACAAAAGCATGCGTGTTTATATAGTAACGTGTGCTAAAGAAAATTAGGCCAACAACGTGAACCGTTGGGCTAACATACGGGAAACTACAATGGGCCATGGAGAAAACACATGACAACTAGACACAGTGAGTCAAGCCGACTACGTCAAGCCACGACTCAGCCTGGATTTCAGTCTCGTACTGCTGAAAGCTCTGAAGCTCAAGACTTCCAGGAGTTGACTGGGGACTCCCGCTGGATAAAGCCGACAAAGCCGCTGTGAATCTGGCCTGCTTGAGAGGCCCACTCAACGTCGAGAGACAATCCTCCAGAAAAGTTTCCAAGTCCGAAGGTAAAATTTTGACGAAGGCCTTCTGCTTAGTGTATCTGACCAGGGCTCCATCGCGGTTGGCCTCAAACTTTGACTTTGTCCTGGTAAAGCGCAATCAGATGTCACAATTTGGTGCAATTGTTTTTAAGCATTAGAATGTGTTTATTCTTTGAAAATTATTATCTCTGGTTCTCTACATTGGACTGTTGCTTTTATGTCTATTTGTTCATAAAAATATACCCTATTTGTATAAAGTGGTGTTGGGTCTTTATTTTGTGTTGTGTCTTCCTTATTTAATGTATTGGTGTTTTTAAATGCTTTACACACCTGTGACCTAAGGTAAGCCTGCCTGTCATTTGCCAGCTACCAAGGGTTGAGCGAGGGAATAATTTATTGAGACCTTGACTGAACCTTTTATTGTGATGGTGGCCTTATTATTAGTAGTAAGTCCTTACTTATTCCTACTAATAATCCACTTTCCAACATCCAGGTTAATACAAACAGTAGATAGATCAGAAATCTAGAGCAACAATTTCACTTGATACCAAATAAGGAATCTTGGTCTTGGCTCGCTGGGTCAATTAATTAAAACAAATTGAATAAAGCTTTTGCTTTTTAGCAATAATCTGTCAGTAGTTTCCTGGAATCAAGCAGGCTTTTGTGCACAGAAAATTGTTTCTCCTATAGACTGCGGACCAACAATTATTTGTCTACAGGAAACCTGGGTTACTGAAGAAATCTTCATACTAATAGACACCCTTGCACGATCGCTACTAGAGGTCACCCTAAAGGAGGACTTGCCATTCTGCTTTTTATAGATTTTTATTGGGACTTTGATATCCTTCCTCTTTCTCACAAAATTATACAGGGTATTCCGATTAACCTTTCTAAAACAGAAAACCAACAAAGTCATCCTCTTTTATGTATATGTTCCCCAAGACAGCAAAATAAACTAATTCTGAATCAAGTATTTAAATATATAGAAACCAACATAGAGCATAGAAATAAACCGGTGTTCTTCTCAAGGGGGATTTCAATGCCAAAATCTTTAACATTGCATTAAGCTTAAGTAGGAGCAAAGAGCTTGAAGAGGCATGCAATATTCCTGAATCTAACTTTTCAAATAATTATAAAGCAGTCAAGCAAGAAAGGTTGCTTTTTGAGTCACTCTGCAGTATTAACAGGATAATAATAAATGGATGATAATAAATGGAACGGTGGATCCAGACATGCCAGCCTCACTGACAAGAAGAGGAAGCACAGGATCATCAAATATAGATTAGATTATAGTTATGCATGATTTGTATTCTTGGAGGTTCACATCTAATTTCATCCAGGCAGTGACCACACAACACTGCTTGCGGTTCTCGACCTACAGGTCCAACACACTGTAAACTAGTCTCTGGGAGCTGGCAGTGGTAAGATCCAGTGTCAAATCCAATACAGGGTAAGATATTTTGGAACTTCGGGTCTGTGGACTACTTAAGTAAGTCAGTACAATCCTCTGGAAACCTCCCATGAACAAGGAGGATAATCTAATTGTCATACATGAGGATGTAATAATGAATGCTACCAATGAGATACAGAACAACAGTAAACTGCTGGAATAAGATAAAAGCATCAAAAAATGTCCTTGATAAGAAAATGTCAGCTGACTTAAATAGACTTATTCATCTTCAATTCACGAATATTCTGTTTACAGAAATAAAGAAATTCAAGAACTACGGGGAAAAAGGAAAATTATATGATTCTTTTTAAAAAGCAAAGAGGCTCATCAGAATTGGCCCAACCTTCAGCAGCAAGTACTAAATAAATATTCAAAGCTATTCTGGAGCCTAATGGCAGTGCATAGTGGGATTAGAAAGCCTTTTCCTATCCTCTCAGTTCCGGGTGCAGCATGAGTTGAATACATCTCTAAGATATACACGGAAAATATAGATGCTTATTTGAATGAAGAGCCATTAACAGTAATGCAGAACTGTGTAAAAGCTCCACAGGAAATAATACCTTCTACAAGTAGTCAGATAGAAGTTTCTCTAAAAAGAGCAAGATCCTCTACAGTGATGGACACAGATCAAATATCAGTTCAAGTGTTGAAAAAAGATCCAGACACATGAGGATCATTTTTAACTCTGATTTTTAAAATAATTGTTTTTAAAGAGGCCAAATTACTTATTCTTGCAAGGGGAGTATTATAACCCCTCTACACAAGAAAGGCTCTTGCACACTTACAAGCAATCATCATCAGATTGCTTTCGTCAAAGATATTTGCATTAAGTACCATGGAGCAATTGCACTACTGGGCTTCATAAAAGGAATAATCCCCCATGAACATGTTAGTTTCAGACCGAAACAGTCAGTCACAGATAATACTGTGATTGCTTAGACTTTGATTAAAATTTTGTACACTGTTTTTTTTTACTTTTCAACGGCATTTGGTAAAGTGGACAGGCTGACCTTATGGAAGAAATAGCGCAATTGGGTAATCCTGCAAACATATTAGGTTTAATCATAGCATTACACTCTTCCACATGGCTTAAAGTCCTGAGGAAAAGGAATGAGGACTAACTTCTACAATCTTAACAAAGAATGGCCTAAAACAGGGCTGTTTATTGGCCCCTTACTCTTCTCTATTTATCTCCATGATTTACCTGGGCAATTTGTAAACATCAAGAACTCCCGGCCTTATATGGCATCCAATAACTTACATGTATTAATATATGCAGATGATGTGGTTTTATTTGTTCTTATCCCATTTGGACTTCAAATCAATTTGAAAGATGTGTATGTGTATGCAAAGAAAAATGTCTTAAAAATTAACATTACCAAAACAAAAGTGTTTTCTTTTAGGGGAAGAAAATCCTGTTGTACCTTTTTCTGAGACTTAGGTAGTATGTCCCTAGAAATTGCAAAATGTTATACATACCTGGGAAGAGTGTTATCACAATGTTTAGATGATAAACTACACTTTTCGCATTTAGGAAACATGGCGTTGGCACATGCTGGTGTATTAAACTAATATTATAAATCCTCGGGAAGGAGACAATTTAAATATTTACTAGAAATAAGTAGAGTAAAAATCCCTTTGACTCCTTCATTTGCACTGGAGTATACACCAATTAGTAAATGGATTTATGAACCTATATGAAGGGAAGATCCTCTGAAAGCTATCCACAGTAATTGAAGCAATCCCTGATCAGGTCATTTGTTTTATTTTGCTGTTTTTATGTAGCACAACCCCGACCCGAAGGTATAGGAGCACTTTAGATGAGCATCAGTTACATTACACAAGGACGCATTAATTTTTTTAGTAACAAACAACAATATCTCAACAGGTAATACTTCTGGACAATTTGGTAGGGTGAAATCTCAATTATGAGAGAACAGAAACAGGAAAATAACAATAATTTGGAAAATGTGGTCTGTATTGAAGTCTCTTAATACAGCATGTATAAGTTATGTCAGCACTATTACATTATATGCAAATTTAATCCAACAATACAGTGTACACACAAGTGCTCGTGTGAAAGTGAATGGCGCAGGTGGGACTCATAGTAAAGTGAGATAAACAGCGGAAAATGCACAACATTTTAAAATGGATACATAACATGGGCAGTGGGAAATCAATTAATTGAGAACATCTTAGGAACCAAGGTAGCCAAAAAGTACACTGAGTAGTCGACGGCGTTTCGACCTTTTAGAATTCAGGTCATCATCAGGACGGGATTACACAATTATTCAGTAAGTGCTATATACAGGACATTGTTTTTTTAGGCACAGGGAGATTAAATGATTTTCTCAGAGTCACAGAATGGTGAGCCGATGCTGAGACTCGTACATGGTTCCCTAGTTCCAACGTTGGCAGCTCTGGCCATTACGCCATACGACTCCCATTGCAATTAGATTTTGCACTCATCAGTTCTGCCGATATTGCGATGGCAAAAATAGTTTATTAGGTCTTCTGTTTGCTCCACACAGCAAAAGACACCCTCAGAGATGTATTGAAGAAGGAACTCTGTAACATCTAATGAAGGATTATACATTTACTTTAAATCTTAAATTGGTCTTTGAAGAATCGGAATGCAAGATAGAATATTTGCTAGTATAGGACCCTGCACAACTCAGACTTTTTAAAAAAAAAATGCAATTCCAAGACTAAGCTACTCTTATGACATTTTTCACTGCAACAATTTTAATTTGTACAAATGTTTCTCTGATATCATAGAGTATAAACAACCACAACAAATATTTTTCTTCTACATTGGATCATATCGTTAGGAGGGCAATATTTTTTACTCAGGTCTGATGTCTTGCCATTAAATAAATATAGAAGTCATTGGTCCAATTCTACAAACAAGTTTGGTACATGAAACTTTTGTCACAGAGGGATTCAAGATTTGAGACATGCGCTTTATGCCCTACAGTTGCATCAACATGTAATTGCTATGTAACTCTTTTCTATTTAGATTTAATTTGACAGGAGCAGATGAATTGATCAATTTTGTAATGTTTCCAACTAATGAATGTTACAAGGTTTTTTGATTTTTTTAAACCATTTTGGAAACTGTTTTAAATTCTTATTATGATGCCATATGTATTCATGCGAAGGACATAGTCCTATTGTTTTACACTGTTGATCTCATATGAAGTCTAAATCAATTAATTTTGCATTGAATCGAACTGTAGTCTTCAAGTAAGTATTTCTTTTATTTTTCAATCTAATAAACTACTAAGAGGAACCACCTTTACATAGTTATTAGCTCAAAGGTTTATGATTGACACAAAATCCCTGAATATGAAACCCGGATCCCAGGGATCCGTGGATCACAGGTTAGGTGGCGGGATCGCTATAATTTACAACAAGTCCTATAGCTGTAGATTTGAGAGTTTGCCTGTTATTGGTTGTGAAGCTGCCTTATTTAAACTGACTTTAAATCCTTGTTTTACCTTTTCGGGGATACTAGTCTATAGCCCCCCCCCGGGGCCATCTGGGCCATGGGCCACAGCTTTTCCAGACCTACTTACCCCTCTCCTTCTTAGTTCTGCCAATTTTTCCATATTGGGGGATCTTAACCTCCATTTGGATGATCCCTCTTGCGCAATTAGTAACACCTTTATTTCCGACCTGGCAGCAATAAATATGCTGCTTCGTAATGAAGGTCCCACTCACACAGCTGGTCATCTATTGGACCCCATTTTTTCTAATTTACCTAATATTGTTTGCTTCACTGCCACTCCACTCTGTTGGTCTGACCTCTTCTCGGTTGGCTTCAGGTTGGAGTTATCAGCCAACTTGCCAGCAGCTATTCCTATCACTCAAAAACAAACTAGGAACTGGGGAAAGCTGGACATTGAAGCATTTAACAAACTTCTATCTACTAATGTCCCCACCCTTAATATAAAGTTTATGTCTGACTCAGTGGCCATTCAGAATTGGATTCAAAAAGCCATTGATGTCAGTCTTCCACCCTATACTAAGAGGGTGAATAATCACCGCCCCCCAGCCCCTTGGTTTACAGACAAGTTAAAAACTGAGAAAACAAAATGTAAAAATATGGAAAGACGCTGGAGGAGAGACTATGCACCAGATTCCAAACTTGCCTACATACCAGCTAAGAGAGATTATCACTCTCTCTGTAGGGCTGCCCGTGCTGACTACGTTTCCTCCACTATCATTGGAGCACAGAAATTCTCAAAAACATTGTTCAAAATGGTGAAGGAATTATCAGGCTCTGAAAATCAGCCCATTCCTCCCAGCTTGAATGAAGGGCAATGTGAGGATCTCGCGAACTTTGTTATTAACAAAGTGGAAACAATATACTCAACCCTGAATGGTAATAAAACAGCTAACATCATTTCATCTCCGCCTACTTTCCTTCAGGAAGCCGGCACGTTCAAATGTAGAGACACATGCACCACAGAACCTGCCAACAAGCTGGAAGCTTGGTTACCATTAGACATCATGGCCCTTAGACAGTATCTAGGTAGCATCAAATCAGGCTCCCCCGTGATCTCCTCCCTATACCAGTTCTACGGCAGCTTGAACTACCTTGTCTCAAAATAATGATGGAGCTTCTTAATTCCTCCTTAAAGGAGGCTATCGTTCCCTCTGACTGGAAGCATGCAATGGTCCTTCCTTTACTAAAGAAGGCCAACGCCGACCCTACCCTTTCTACAAACTATCGGCCAATATCTTTACTTCCAGCACTTTCCAAGGTTTTGGAAAAGCACATTAATGGGCAGTTATGCAATTTTGTTGAGACCCAAAAATTTCTTCATCCATCACAATCTGGGTTTAGAGCTGGCTTCTCAACTGAAACCACTCTTCTCGGCGTCACTGAAACGTTAGTCATTGATTGGATGCCGGAGACACAATGGCCCTTATTTTACTTGACCTAAGTGCGGCCTTTGACACGGTGTCTCACGCCATGTTAATAAAGGCTCTACAATCTCTAGGAATCGTTGACTCAGCACTTAGATGGCTAACTTCATTTCTTACTGACCGCACTTTTCAGGTCTTTTCTTCTGTAGCCACCTCCAGCATCCACTCCTCTCCCAATGGGGTTCCCCAGGGGTCTATCCTTAGTCCTTTATTATTCAACATCTATGTCAGACCCCTGGCAGTGATTGCAGAGGACGCTGGGTTGTCATTATTCTCTTACGCTGATGACACCCAGATTATTTTCTCTCTCTGCGGGTAAGGAGGCGGAACCATCTGTTCTCCGGTCTGGGCTGAGCAAAATTGCATCCTGGATGCAGGCCAATTTTCTTAAACTTAATGGTGAAAAACTGAGATCCTGATCTTGGGAAAAAACAAAGATCTCTGGGGACCTCTCCATTGGCCGGCAGAAATGGGTGCTTTACCTCGCCCGTCTCTTCACGTCTGGAACCTTGGCTTTATCATTGACAACTTACTATCTATGCGTCAACAAGCCGTGAAGGTGGCTGCAACTTGCTTCACCATCTTGAAATGGTTGAAGAAAATTGTTTGGATGTTGCCAAGCTCCACCCAGAGAACCGTAGTCCAGGCACTGGTAACATCTAGACTGGACTACGGTAACATTCTCTACTTAGGAGCCAATAAAGACGTGACACGCAAGCTGCAGCTGGTGCAGAATTCTGCTGCAAGATTGCTTTGCCGGGTTCCTAGAGCGGCCTCCATCTCGGGCTCTTTGAGAGACCTCCACTGGCTGAGAGTTGAGAGCCGGATCAAGTTTAAAGCTCTGAGCTACATGTTCAGGGTTAAGCAGGGTACGGCTCCTCAGTATTTGCAAAATCTAGTCAAACCCTATTTGCCATCACGCACTCTTCGCTCCACCACTCAGGCTAAATTCATGGTGCCTAGGACTAGGCTGTCCCGTATGGGTGGTCGCTCCTTTGCTTACCTGGGCCCGTCTCTGTGGAATGCTCTTCCTCTACCACTCCGGAATGAAACCAGTTACACGCACTTTCGCAAGTTACTAAAAACCTGGTTGTTTAATCAGTAATTCCTTTCCTGCTCCTTCTCTGGTTTGGCTCCGGGAACCCTTTTGGGTAGCTGTTGCGCCCGATATAAATTTAAATAATAATAATAATAATAATAATAAATAATAATAATAAGAACAACTATATTAACCAAAACTAATATGTCTGTGATCAGCACTGCTCAAAGTCAAATGACTGGTCTGGATGTCTGTAGGGACATCTCCCTTGCAAACAGAAGCTTTAAACAGTAGTGGTGGTAAAAGCGAGGAGGTGGAATTATTTTAAAAAATTGCCTTCATTAAAGAGTGCTGGGTACCTAAGCCATGAAGAAGGTGAAAGCCAATAGGCAATCTGAAGCATCAATGTAAAAGCGTATTTTATATTCAAAGACAGCCTAGAATCTGAAAACCTACAAGAGTACTCACATGTAACATCTATTGGTTATCACAATTTTTAAAACAATTTTGCCTTTTTGTCCACTGTAAATAAACAGCTGTTTTTGTAATTTATCTTAACTGTGCTCACAATATCGTCCTCAGAAAGGTGAAAGGCAATGATGGTCTTGCCCAAACTTGGACTTGCAACATGCACAAAAAATATGTGTCAACAGCAACTGATTACGCCAGGCAGCATTCTCATCTTACATGTGATGAGCATTACTATTAACATAAAGACCTTTCAGGACTTCTGGTGATTAAAGAAAAAGAGAAACAGGAGGGGGAATGCTGAAGAGAAAGGTAAAAAAGACAGTCACCATGAGATACTCTCCTGGTGCATATTAATGGCTTTCTTTGAGGGGAGGGACACCCTTAAGTGCTTGGGCCTCTGCCATCCTTGTTTTCTACCCGGATTTAATTGAATAATACACAATTATGCTTTATTAATGTATTAGTGTTATAAAAATTGCTAACCCTTGCTGTAAACAATGATCAAGGCAGGCAGTGACATCTGTCTTAAAACACAGGGCTGAAAAGTCCCGGATCTGCATTTCCTGGGGCTGCACACCAAGCAGCTTGAAACCCCACCCGTTTCCAACTCATCATATAGTTAGGAAAGGATGGATTGAGACATCTCCAATAGGAAGCATACTCTACTACACCATAAATTAATTCATAATACTGTTATACACTAGCTAGTATACACATTCTGGCATAGCTAAAAGTTTGGCTTGTAGACTTAGCAACGGTACTGAGGTGGGATTCATTTACTTAGCTTGGGAATGTCCACCCATCAGAGACTACTAGTTACAGATAATCAATGCAATAGGTGCAATGATTGGATGCAGCCTGGAAATATCCCCACTAGTTGCTCTCTTAGGATATGTGAAAGAAATACCTAAATCGCATCAGAGATATACTGCAATAGCTCTGCTGCTGGCGAAGTGCAAAGTCTTTATGACGTGGAGTGAATGAAAAACACCCAAATTAATGATTGTCTAAAATACAATACTGTGTAAAACCAACTGGGAGGCGTATTCTTCAGCAGGATACCAAAGCAAAACAAAAGTCCAGTCCTTTCCACTGCCCACATATAGAAGCAGCAACCCAGCAAAGCAACACACAGCAAAGAGGCAGTACTCCTCCTGGCAGCTCTTTGGCTCTTCTTATTGACAGGGTCCTCTTAGTCCAGAAGTGTTCCAAAAGTCTGGGGTTTCAGGTCCAATACTTATATCCCTTTTGGCCTTTGAAGTAGGGATACTTCAAAGGGTTTTCTTTGTAGTGCACAAGTTCTTGTCCTGCCTGATCTTGGCTCCAGACACAATCCAGGAGTGTGGAGACAGCATTGTGGGAGGCAAGGAGCAGCCCTATTCAGGTGCTGGTGATACCTCCTCCCACCACTCTAGCTCAGGAAGGCCCAATAGCCTGGTAATGGGCCATCAAGATATGCAGAGCACAAATCAACTCCCTTTGTGTGACTGTCTTGAGTGAATGCACAAACAGGCCCCGCTCAGTCTAAACCAGATGTTGATTCCACAGGCAGTCAGAGGCACAAGGATGGTTAAACAAGAAAATACCCACTTTCTAATAGTGGCATTTTCAAACACACAATTTGAAAAAACATCTTTACTAAAAGCTGTGTTTTTAAATTCTGAGCTCAGAGAGCCCAATCTTCAAATCTGTAGCTGTTTCCAATTGAAAGTTACACTTGTAAAATGTTACAAGGCAACTTCAATGATAACATATGGGAGAGCTAGTCCTTGCGAAAGTGAAAAACAAAATTGGCAGTATTTCAGTATCAGAACAAGTAAAACACATCAGTATATGTCCTACACTTCAAATACACTGCACCCTACCAATGGGGTGCCTTTGGCCTACCTTAGAGGTGACTTACAGGTAGAGAAAGGGAAGGTTAGGGCCTGGTAGGTGCGTGCACCTGCCAGGTTGACATGGCAGTTTGAAACTGCACTTACAAACACTGCAATGACAGGCCCTAGACAAGTTTACAGGGCTACTTGTGTGGGTGGAACAACCAGTGCTGCAAGCCCACTAGTAGCATTGATTTACAGGCCCTGGGCACACATAGAGCACTTAACTAGGGACCTACTAGCACATCAAATATACCAATCATGAAGAACCAATCAGAACTGTAATTTACACAGGGAGCAATTGCACTTTAGCCCTGATCACCAATGGTAAAGTGCCCAGAGCATTTAAACCAGCAAAAATGAATTCCTTCACACAGTCAAAAATACAGGAGGTAGAGGCAAAAAGACAGGGGAAACCACACCAAGGATGGCAGGTCTAACATGTGTGCCCTCCAGCTGAAAGTAGGCAGAACTACCCAAACTCATGGGAGTTCCCATCACTAACGCGGAAGAATCTAGACAGACCATCAGCACTGGCGTGTTCTCTACCAGGGCGGTGTTCCAACGTGAAGTCCATCCCCTGTAGGGAAATGGAACACCTCAACAGTTTTGGGTTCTCACCCCTCATCTGCATCAACCATCTGAGAGGCCTGCGGTCTACCTGAACCCAGAAGTGAGTCCCAAACAAGTAGGGTTTTAGCTTCTTCAGAACCCAGACCACAGCAAAAGCTATTCTCTAAATGGTACTTCTACTTTGTTCCCTGGGAAGTAACCTCCTGCTGATGAAGGCTACAGGTTGGTCTACGCCCTTTTAGCTGTGCTAGAACTGCCCTCACACCAAGCTCTGAAGCGTCTGTCTGCACAACAAATTCCTTGGAAAAGTCGCGCACCTTCAGAATGGGGGTTGTGCACATGGCAGCCTTCAGGGCATCAAAAGCGGTCTGGCAAGCCTCAGTCCAGATCACTTTCCTGGGCTGCTTCACAGAAGTCAGCTCAGTTCAAGGGAGCAACAATGGTGCCATATCCCTTGACAAATCTCCTGTAATAACCGGTGAGACCTAAAAAGGCTCTCAACTCTGTCTGGGTCTTGGAGGGCTCCCAAGTCAGATTGGTGTCATTCTTGGGTTGTAGGGGCTCCCCTTAGCCGCTTCCTACCTGGTGTCCCAAGTACACCACAGTACACCACGGGCCCCTGCCCTATCTTGCACTTACTGGCCTTGAAGTGAGGCCTGCCTTATGAAGGGTCTTCAACTCTTCCCAGAGGTGATCCTCCCAACTGGAACTGAACACTGCAATGTCATCCAGGAAGGAGGCGCTGAAATCTTCTAGTCCAGACAAAACCTGGTTAACCTACCGCTGAAAGGTGGCAGGGGCATTTTTCAACCCAAAGGGCATCACACAGAACTGGAAGTACCCCTCTGGCATTGAAAATGCAGACCTCTCTTTAGCCCCATCGGTCAAGGCAATCTGCCAGTACCCAGACATTAAGTCAAACGTACTGAGGAACTTGGCAGCTCACAGCCGATCTATGAGCCCTGGAGATGAGGTGCGCATCAGTCTTAGTGATGCCGTTGTGCCCACAGTAGTCCACACATAACTGCAGCTCAGGTGTGACATCGGGTGCAGCAGCCTTTGGGACCAAGACCACTGGACAAGGACTACTGGAGGGCTCTATAATCCCTAGCGTGTGGCAATTTGGAAACCTCTTCCTTGATGCTGGCATTGACCTTGTCAGTCAACCTTTACATTTTGTGTTTTACAGGGCACTATCCCCAGTATCCATATTGTTGGTACACCAGTGGGTGACTCCTGGGATCAAGGAAAACAGTGAGGCAAACTGTCCCAACAACTGAATGTGTATGTCCCCCTGCAGCCTCTTGCTTTTCCATTTTTCAATATTTCTGTTTTTCAGCTTTCAATCACTCAGCTTCCCAGCCTGAGAGACCTACTTTCTCTCCCCATTTTCCCCTTTCCCCTCTCCCCTTGGTGCTCTCATCCTATGGCTCCTCCTGCAGCCCCCGTCTGCTACTGATTTGTTCCCTCATTTGCTCGGGGCCTCCTGGGCCGAACGGGTTCCCAGGTTTGGACCCGAGGTTCAAGGTTTCATTCCATGGATCTCTCTTGAGGCATCAGCCAAGTACTCCCCCTCTGGCTGGCCCTTGGTTCCCCCATTGCCTTTGGTACCCCCATCCATCCTTGGCCCACGCACTAGGTTGGTTATCCTCCTCCTTTTTCTCCTTTCAAATCACTCTTCCTTGCCAGTTCTCCTCCGTTTCTCCCGCCTTTCCCCACCAGTTGTCACTTGTCACCACATCCTTTGCTCCTTTGCTCTATCTCCTTCCCTCCCCCTCCTACTTTTCGGCCCCTCCCAGCATCCACCGCCTCTAGCTTGCCCCGTGTTACCCATGGCGGAGAAAGGCCACCCGTACCCCTTCATGCTTTCTCCTGGAATGTGCATGGCCTCACTCACTTTATCAAATGTAAAAAAAATTGGCATATCTCCAATTCAAGCTTGTAGATGTGGTCCTCCTCCAGGAGACTCACCTTTTGTCTGAGGAGCTGGAGAAGCTCAGTCTTCGGTGGGTGGGTAGATTAATCCACAATAGCCATCTGCCTTTATTGCCCGATTGCCCTGCAAATGTAGTGTGGCAATCTTCTTGAGCAAATCTCTGCCCTTTACGGTGCACTATATGTGGACCGACCAGCATGGTCAGTATGCTTTTGTGAAAATCAGCCTTGGTGGCAAAGTGTTCTGTGTAGGCTCTGTCTATGTGCCAATGGGGCCCAAACAACAGTTCTTCCTTAAACTTAATTGTGTCTTCACGGACATTGACACCACCCACTGGATTGTGGGAGGGGATTAGAATCTGGCCTGCTTGATGTGGGCAACAATGTGGACTGGGCCCTCCTGGGGGACATAATGGCAGACCATGCTTCGTGGATGTCTGGCATCTCACTCACCCAATGGATCAGGAGTACACCTTCTTTTTGCTGGTACACAGAATGCAGTTCTGGTAAGAGTCTTTCCTGGTCTTGCACCTGTCATTGCCCTTTCCCAGGAAGCTCTGATCCTTTACTGCTCTCATAGGGACTGGGGCTGACCAGTCCGGATTTAAGTCTTTGCACTTCAACATCTCCTAGTACTGCTCCACTTCTTGGCAGACACAGCTTTAGTCTCACGTCACGACTACCTGGAGTACAACTGAAGAATGGGGGCCTCTCCAGGCACCGTTTGGGCTGCTGCTAGAGCAACCATCTAGGGTCAACTGATGCGGTATGCAGCCCTTGCGAACAGGCAGTGAGCTGATGGCAAAAGGTCCTGGAGGCTGACATTGCTTTCCTCACTCGCCTTTATACAGAGGCCCCTGTAGTTCCCCCCCGGCACCTCCTGGAGGGGGCTTGTATGGATCTTAACCCATTGTACACCTCTGAGGTGGAAAATGCATTACAATACCTACGGGCCGCCAATATGAGCAAGGGGAGAGGGCAGGAAGGCGGCTGGTGGCTCAGCTGCACCGGCAGGAGGCTGCGCTGGCTATTCCAGTCCTTCAGTCCGCCATGGGAGAGACCCTCACCCGGCCACAGGACATCACAGACAAATTTGCAGCTTTCTAATGAGACTTATTTACCCCGGAGATAACAGCAGATCCGGAGAGGTTTAACGTCTTCTTCGATACGGTGCACCTCCCCTGCCTCAATGACTCCTTTAGGGATCTACTCGAGGGGTAGATCACGAAGGCCAAGATCTTGCTGGCTATCTCCAATACCACAAGACTCCTGAGGGGGGACGGTTTACTGATGGAGTTCTACAAGTGGATAAGGGAGGAAGTGATGGACTCCCTTCACAAGGCCTTCCTGGAGGCCGACAGACATACTTCCTTGGCCTAATTTCCAACAGGGCTCTGATTGCGGTCCTCCCCATGCCGGGGAAGGACCCTCTCCTCTGTAGCAGTTATAGGCCTATCTCCCTGCTCAACAGGGACATCAAGATCTTGGCAGGGGTACCGGCAGCCCACCTCTGGAAAGAGATCCTGATGAGGGGCCAGCAGAACTAGAAATTGCTTCTCGGGGATGGTGCACAATCTTCCAGGAACAGTCCGCAGTAGCCACCAAAAAAACTCTCTTAGGGGGAGGCAACCAGCACTCCACCCCTGTACTGCACTCTAATCTGCCACCATGCCGTGCCGAGGAGAACTCCACAGCGTATATACTTGGAATAATCTCTAAAATGCCGCCTGTCTTGCTCCAGATAAACAGGTGATAGGGGCTGGAGTCTGAGAGATGATAAAGCACAAAAGAGCTGGGCCATGGAGCTTGCACTCCCTATTTTGTTTTGGAGCCAAGCATGCACTCGGAGGAAGGTGGGGAGAGCTGAGCCTGTGAGATACCTCAGTGGGTCAAGTGCTTGACAGTCAAGAATGAGTGTACACTAAAGGCACGGTCTGAAACTCATGCAAGACGATCCATCCTTTCATCTTGAAGAATACACCCAACATGGGTACCTCTGTGGCATAGCAGTATGAAAGAGGAAAACCTGCAAGTGGTGCATTAATATGCATGTTGTACTCATAGTTGTTACTTACGAGAAGCAAGGCTGTCAGTAAGTAAGGTACAGCAACTAAGATGCACATGTTAGTATATGATACCCTCATGCACTGTTGCTTTAAACTGTGAGTCTTCAGAGGATGCTCTGCTGTGAGGAATAAAATACACAGTAGCCTGTCACCACCTGCAGACACCAGAAGAGTGCCGGACTCTGGCAGTCAATACTAATAAGTCACCCTGACTGAGCTGGCTCCTTTTGTCATTTGAGGTGCAGCTGGGGTGATCCCTGGAGCTGGGGTCCCCTGAAGGGAGGATTTTATCTTAAGTGCTGCAGTGCACAGCTAAGGCCCCTCCACCCCCACGCTCCCGGACCCCTCCTTGACAATAGTTAACCCCTTCGGTAGCACAACATGTAGGTGCAACTTTAGTTCACTTGAAGGGCTAGGATAAGGTGATCAGTGGTTAGTTAATGAATGCCTCTCTTTCGACACACAAATACTCCTCCAGTATTTCCACGCAAGTCTGAGGGCACGACTAGCAGCCTGGTCCCCATAACACAGCAGCTAACCCCTGCACAGCAGAGCGAGGCAGGTGGAGCACAAGGCTGAGCATTAGTTTTCACTACTTCTGTTTCCGCACAAGACTGCAGAGCACGATTGGTGCACTGGCCCCTTTAGCGCAGCAGCTAACTCCTGCACAGCAGCTAACCCCTGCACAGCAGAGAGAGGCAGGTGGAGCACAAGGCTGAGCATTAGTTTTCACTACCTCTGTTTCCACACAAGACTGCAGAGCACGATTAGTGCTCTGGCCCCTTTAGAACAGCAGCTAAAACCTGCACAGCAGCTCACCTTTGCACAGCAGAGCGAGACAGGTACAATGCAAGACTGTGCACTACTTTACATCACCTGTGTTTCCACACAAGTCCACAGAGCACAACTAGTGCCCTTGTCCCTTTAGCACAAAAGCGAAACCCTGCACAGCAGCTAACCCTTGCACATTAGAGCGAAGCAGGTGCAACGCAAGGCCGGAGCCCTAGTTTTCACTACCTCTGTTTCCACAAAAGTCTGCAGAGCATGACTGGGCCCCTGTTTCCTTTAGCACAGAAGCTAACCTCTGCATAGCAGCTAAATTCTGCACAGCAGGTGAGGCAGGTGCAGTGCAAGGCTAGGGCACTAGTTTCCACACAAACACCCCGTGTATTTCCACACAAGTGTGCAGTGCACTGCCATTTTCCTATCCTTATGTGACAGCAGTTAGCCCTGACAGCAGCACAGCAAGTCTAGACTAGCATCACTTGAGCATCGCAAATTCAGTAAGCCTCTGGGGGCATCTGGCTACAAGCTGATTAGTGCTTTATGGTGGTTGGCGCTAGTTCCACATATACAAGCCACCAATGTTTCCACAGATATGTTCCTGCCCTTATGACAGTGCACATCACAGATGGGCTGGGGAAACTGCAGCCGGTGCATGAATAGTTCATTAGAATCCCAGGGGGCCTGGTAATAAGATGGTCTGTGCTTAATAGTGATCATTGCTGCAAAGCACGGCTTTCTCGGACCCTTGGGATAAGAGTTAACCCCTTCAGCACACAAGGAGGCTTCGATGGAGAACCCACTGCAGTTATATTAGTCCCTGGGGACGGTTGGAGGTGGAATAAGGTGGGTGTATGGTGAGCGGAACTCACCATTACAAACCTATAATGCATGGCTACCTCAAGACCACACACAAGTTAACTCCTTCAGCACACAGCGAGGTTGTGCAGAATAACCCCCTGCTGGTGCCTCATTAGTTTACCAGGTCCCAGGGGGCCTGGCGACAGGGTGGACAGTGGCTGACAGGGGCCGACGATGTTCTCATAAACACCCCCCGATCAGTGGTGGCTCGCCGAGGGAGTGCTGCGGGGTTGTGGGTGGGGTGGGGGAGGGGCAGGGTGGAGGGGTAGTGGACTCGGACATACTACCGACAGGAGTAAGATAAGTAATTAAATAAATAAAACTATTTACCTTGCGCTCTCTGCAACGCCAACTCAGCCCACCACCCCGCAGCACTCCCTCGTCGAGCCGCCACTACCCCGGATGTTTCCACACAAGCAGCTTCTCAATCGGCTCCTCACAGCTCTATAAATGGTACATGATAAGAATATTAACCTTGGCAGCTGAGCCCAGCACGCTGCTAGCCAGGCAGCAGCCCGTTGGCTACTCAGGAACAGGTAGGACTTAATAGACAGGAAGTAATCCGCTTAGTCACCCAAGCTGAAGCTAAATGCATTCATTGCAGCTCTGCTGTGTCCTTCTGAAAACCATGCAGTGTATATTTTTTCTATAATCTGGGTGCTCTCTCTAGTGGTCAATGTACAATACATCCAAAATATCATAGGCATAGAAAAGGGGTAGGCGCTGCTAAACTCAGCCACAGAGAGGCAGGCAGAGTTTTTGTTGAAATGCAAAGTGGCAAAACTCCACTGGCAGAGCAGAGTTTACCGCCCACACCTAACCCCCAACCCTTATCCATCATTCACAGGTAAGGTTTGTCCCTGGGCACTCATTGTGCAACTATCTCCACATGCTGGCTCATGTGCTGTGTTCGCCGAGGGACCTCCCCAAAGCAGCCCTTGCCCTCTCTGTGAATGCTGAGAAGGAGTTTGACAGGATTCAGTGGGCCTTCCTCTTTGTGACGCTTTGGCGGTTTGGCCTTGATGAGGAATTCATAGTCAAGGTCCGGTGACTTTACAACTCCCCCACAGTGCAGGTCAACTGCTGAGGGTTTCGCTCAGACCCCTTCTCAGTACGCTGGGGAATGCAACAAGTCTGCCTGTTATCGCCCCTTTCTTTTTCTGGTGCCCATGGAGCCTCTGGTCATGCCCCTTTGCCAGTCCCCATCATAGGCAGGCATCCCCACTTCCGATGGAACATCAACGCCAGCAACATACAGAATTACCTGGGGCAAGACTCTCAGGAGTCACCACTCGCACAAACATCTCAGCTTACTATTTTCAGTGGGAGCCCTCCCGTCTCAAATACCTGGGTATTTACCTCAACCAGTTCCTGGAAAGTATGTTGGCGGATAACATTGACCCACTCTTAGACCGCAAGTGGCTGGATTATGAGAAATGGTCCCACCTCAGTCTCTCGTTATAGGGCAGGGTGCAGGCAGTCTAGATGGTGCCTTTGCCACACTATACCTATGTCCTGAGCATGCTACCCTTGCTTGTGCCCCTTTCACTGTTACGCTCCATAGATAAGACCATTAGAGCCTTCGTGTGGAGTTTCTCCCGACCCTGTCTGTCCAGTAGCTGTCTGGTGGCCCACGTTCATGTGGAAGTCTGGGTTTACCTCCGGTGGAACACTATGCCTTGGCCCTACCACCTGGCACAGCTTGCCTATATGTTAACGCAGACTACAGATCCCACTGTTGTTTATCTCAATGGAACATAACCTCCTGGGTGGCCCTCAGGGACTGCATCTTCTCTACCATCACAAGACTTCTAACCCTGGCTCTGGGAACCCGATGATTCAAGCCATGGTCAAATCATGGGCACGTTCCTAGCACATTCTTTCGGTGAACGCCCTCCTACATGACAAGGCACACCTGTGGGGCAATGTCAGCCTCCAGGTTGAGTGTGAGGCACTTTACTGGGATGTATGGCGCACAGCAGGTATATCCACTCTCCAACAGGACTTTGCCCAGGGAGCCATCAAACCCTTTGAGGTATTTCAGGAGGAATTTAGCCTTCCCACTGGCCAACACTGGCGTATCTGCAGCTGCGACACTGTCTTACCAACACGCAAGGTCCAAGGCCCTGCGCCCTTACGCCCTCACTGGTGGTCTCATACCTGAAGACGTGGGGTTGCTTCTTAGGGGTGATGTGCGGCTTCTATGGCCTCCTGACCCATCATCTATATTTAGAGCCCCTATTGTCATGTCTGCGCCCCAAATGGCGAATATGAACCCGACCTGGGCAGAGCTGCTGGCGGCCCTAAGCAGCAGTGCCTGGGAAGCCCGGCTGAAGCTGTGCCTCTTCAAGCTTCACGATTGGCACTGGACCCCGGCAAAGCAGCGGGCGGCGCATTTGCTGCCCCACTCCGACTGCTGGCGCTGTGCTGAAACACACTGTGACCTGATGCACATTCTGTGTGACTGCTCCCCTGTTCGCCTCTTCTGGAAGGTGATCTCACACTTGGCGAGACGCTGCCGATACCACAGCCACTATTGCACATCCTTCTCAGGGACTTTGCGGGCCTCCAGACACTCTCCAGATGTTAGAACCGGCTGTTCCACACAGCGTTGGCAACAGCTAAAAACTGTGTCCACCAGCATTTCCGCTCCCCCCAGCTCCCCACGCATGATGAGTGGCACACGGCCACGTATCAGACGACCTCTTATGAAGGTGTCATTTATAATCTGCAGGCTAATGCGGAGACCTTTCTTCACACATGGGCTACTTTCCTGCAAGAGATGGGGGTGCTGAACGGGCCGGGTGTCCTCGTTGCCAGCATGGCAGATGCCCTGACACGCTTACCGAAGGTGCCCGGGTCTTGGTGGGGTGCCCTGGGCCTCCTCTTCTTCTCCTCCTCCTTCTTTATCTTCCTCTTTTCTCGGCCCTCATTCGTGGTCCTGCACCCCCTCCAACCCCATCAGCAATCACATTTCCCTCTACATCCACACACACTTCTTCTACACTCTTGGTGTGCCCCCTTACATGCTCCCTTCCCACGGTCGGGCCCCTCATCACTTTCCCACTGGGACTTTTCTTTTCTTTTCACTTCTTTTCAATTCTCATTTTTCCTTTCCTTTCCTTTCCCTTTCCTTTTTCTTTTCTTTTCTATTTTCTTTTCTTTCTCCTCTCTTTCTCGTTCTTTCTCTCATCCGCCCTTCTTGCCAACTCCTGCTACTACTTTCCTTGTTTCCTCTGGCCCCACATTCAGAAAAATAAATTTTTCATTTTAAGCATACTATAAAAGTGCATGTGTTTTCTTATCTCTTTCCCATGTGCATGATTGCACCTCACATAATCTGCACCCACCTCCTGAGAGCTCAGTTTTGCCTTTTCTTTCACCTATTCCTAGCTCCAACATTGTTTCCCCACCCAGAACTTTAGTTATTTGTTTCTTTCTAAATTATTTCCTGCATCTCAAGCTCCTCTGTTGCTCCTCTGCCCCTTTTCTGTTGCTCCACCCACTTTGATTTCTCCCCTACTCGCTACTCCCTAGTTCTCCCACGACTTCCATCCCAAGCAATTTTATTTTTACTTTTGCAGAGGCCCAGTAGCTGCAATTTTCTGCTGCTCATTCCATATTCAAAAAGCAATTTTGCATGAGTATTGTCAGGACCTCTGAATAGTTACGTGGGAGCAGAATGTAACCAGTCGTCATCTGTACCAGGCTGAAGCAGCCTTGAGTAAAGTCACATGGCGAACTGGCTCATTGTATGGGGGGAGGGGGAGAAAGGAAAAACTAGGCACAAGGTCCTGTTGAAGGCAAAGATTCATTAGAGTGTGGTCTTTGGAATACATTCTCGAATTGATGAGTATGATACAATTAAAGATCTCTCCTACCTGATGGATGGACCTCACAGCAAACAGAGGGGAAGGAACAATCTGCCCTTTTCCTGGTGTGGTGATTGAAGGAGGTATGAGCCAGAGCCGGACCGTTTAGAAGCTGGTCTGTAAAAAACTAGCAACCAGGTTACATAGGGATAAGCACAATTACATTGACCTTAATTAGCATGTGCCTCATTCTCTCATCTCTCATTCCAAACAGTCACTTAAACAAAGTATCAGAGTAACTGCTTAGATTTTGCCAAACATTCTGAATGAAATCTTTTCCCGAGAATTCTTTACAAGATCTTCAGTCTCAAGTGTGGCGACGAGCCTGTGAGCACTTCTCCTTATTCAAGACAAATAAAAACCTTTTCTTGTGCTTGTAATCAGTCTTTTTAATCTTTGATTCTTGTGATGATTCACTTTTCAAACTCACCTTTGATCCTTTGAGAATGGCTCTCACTCCAACTGTTTTCAGTTTTTTTTAAATAAAGATCTTTGCTGCTTTTAAAAGGATTATTTGTCTTCCTAAGAATTCCAAAACAAAACTCTGATTCACAGCCCATGTAGTTTCATTCACTACCTTAAACAATGTTTAAGTAAGTTCATACAAAGTATTTTTCTCTCTCTAAGAGATCTAAGTAAGTGTTGGTCTTCTCAGTTCTGTGTCCTTTTAAAAAAACATATTTTCCTCAATAGAGGCTTATCTTAATCCCTTTAAATGTTCAATCAATCAATCAATCACAGAATTTGTAGAGCGCACTACTTACCCGCGAGGGTCTCAAGGCGCTGGGGAGAAAAAGGGGGGGGGTGCTGCTACTGGTCGAACAACCAGGTCTTGAGTAGCCTCCTGAAGGTCAGCAGGTCTTGGGTCTGTCGTAGGCTTAGTGGAAGGGTGTTCCAGGTCTTGGCGGCGAGGTGGGAGAAGGATCTGCCGCCGGTGGTAGTTCTTCGAATGCGAGGGACGGTGGCGAGGGAGAGGTCGGCGGAGCGGAGCTGGCGGTTGGGGACGTAGAAGAGGAGTCGTCTGTTGAGGTAGGCTGGGCCAGTCTTGTGGAGTGCCTTGTGTGCGTGGATGAGGAGTTTGAAGGAGATTCTCCTGTCGACGGGGAGCCAGTGCAGGTTCCTCAGGTGGGGGTGATGTGGCTGTGGCGTGGTACATCGAGGATCAGGCGTGCGGAGGCGTTTTGTATGCGTTGCAGTCGCTTGATGAGCTTGGCCGGGGCTCCCGCGTAGAGGGCGTTCCCATAGTCAAGTCTGCTACTGACGAGGGCCTGGGTGACTGTTCTTCTTGTATCTGTCGGGATCCACCTGTAGATCTTGCTAAGCATGCGGAGGGTGTTGAAGCAGGAGGAGGAGACTGCGTTGACTTGCTTGGCCATGGAGAGCGTTGAGTCGAGGATGATGTGTCTCTTCTCACGAGAAGTGTTTCTGCTTTGTTGGATGGAGACTGAATAACTGACAGTTGAAGCAGGTTGTGGTCACCTTTTACTGTGGGGCCACACCCAGATCCATCATGACTGCCAGTGTTCCAAAAGGCAGGGCAAAGTTTAAGCAGGCCTCTGCAATGGGCCCGAAAATGTTGTAAACCGCATCCTGGTCTAGGACATGGATGGTGGGTCAGAGCCCCAGTCCTCATTCTGACTGTCTCACGAGCCATGTCACTGGCTGTCGCATAGCACAAAGAGGAGTTGGAGCGGCTCCTGACAAGTCATTTCTTTTTTTAAATTTACCACTGGAAGTAACATCCACCACCTTGGCAATGTATGTCAAAAATTAAATGAAGAAGAGAATTCTCTTCAAAGACCTTATGATCACCTACTAGGTTTTCCATCAACAAGGCCCTAAATATCGTATATTGTGATACCAGCTGTCCACACCTGCGAGAGACCTCTGCCATGCTTCTCTCTGTCCCCAGATTCACGGGGACAAGATGTGGTGGTTGTTCTTTCTCTGTACTGTTGGGAGCTGCTTGGAACCGTCTTACCCTTGTACTGCACAAGATTCCGCGTGAATCTACCTTACACAAAGTTCTAAAAACCTCCCTATTACATCGTAATTGGGTGGCTTCTCCGATCTCCTTAGCTTTTTGACACAGAGAATTTGCAACAAATTTTTTTTTGCCAATGCTGCCCAGCATCAGCAAAAACTTTGGCAAAACCAATAGGGCGAGAAGGAAAAGCCTATTGGCTTTGTCAGCGCTTGTTCTCTTTGGAAGCTAACTGATTCTCTAACTCTTCAAACCATGAAAAACATTTGCCCGCTCTAGCGAGAAGGGGTAGCCTCACTAATGACTCGTACCCAGGTGGGGATTTTTATATTTAGTGCTTGGGTAATCAGGTTTCTTGCATGTATTTAACAAATTGTAGACTAGGGGTTAATGAAAGAGAATTTAGGAGCCAAAGCAGTGACTAATTACTAGGTGGCAAACTGAGGGTTTCATGTAATTGATTCGAGCAAGTAATTAGTGCCCTTGTATCTTGGCTGTGCTAGCTGATTTGTGCAATGTTTTATTTGACTGTTTGATGATTTCGTCAGAGCAACATTTACAACTTACACTTTTAAAGCGTAAGATTTTTATTCGTAGGGACACAATGCCTTTTTTTGTTAGATTAGTCATTGGGAAACTGATTGGGTATGGGTCAATTTTTCTACGAGACTAAGAAATTATTTTTTTTAATTGATTTTGTAGAATGTCTTTGTAATGATTTACAAGACTACTGCCATACAAAAACTATTGTTTTGATATATGTGTTTATATATTTTAAATCACCTTTCAATGCTTTTAAAAAAGTTGTTCTTTCCAAAAAAGAACATCCCTGTGGATGTGAAATAAAAGCTGTATATAAAGCAATATGTGCCTTGATCCCCGCTGCACTCAGGCATTTCCATCTATGGCTTGTGACCTCACTAGCGATAAATCCCGCCCTCGTCATTCCTGTGTTTGTTGTAAATTCACACCCCCTCCTCAGGGCAGGCGCACTTCTTCTGTACAGTCACATCTAAAGGGTGTTCTTTATGTAAATGTGTTCTGCTTCCGGTTTAAAAGGCGTGTGAGAGGATGCCCTGGACCTCTGGGCTCAGAAGGGAATCCAAGGGAGGAAGCTCAGCTCTGAAGATGAGTCCTGTCTGCTGGGTTCTGTGCGCTCTGCTCTCGGCCTCATCATGTAAGGAAGTCACGGATAGACGAACCCTGCAACTATCCATCTAATAATGACAGCCTTTAATTTCATGTATATTTTACTCTTATATTTGTTCACAGGTGTGCGGTCTCAGGTAGTTCTGACCCAGACAGGCTCAGAGATGAAGAAGCCAGGGGAGTCTGTGAAGCTGAAGTGTGAGGGATCTGGGTTCACTGTGAGCAACACGTGGATGAACTGGGTCCGGCAGGCCCCGGGGAAAGGCCTGGAATGGCTCGTTCAGTACTATGACCCCAGCAACAAGAATTATAACAGCGCCATCCAAGATCGGTTCACGGCCTCCAAGGACGGCTCTACTCTCTATTTACAAATGGACAGACTGAAAGCTGAAGACACGGCCACGTATTATTGTGCTAGAGACACAGTGCAGCAAATTCATCACTCTGCAGAGCAAAAACCTGCTGTGCAGTACAGAAGATGTCCAGAGAGCGGCGCAAGAGACTTACTATTAAAGGTCTTTGATGCCTTAGACTTGTCTGTTAGCGCAGTTACAGTAAAACGGTCGACGAGTGAAAGAAAATAGGCAGTATGTAAACAAGGAAAATGCTCGCCTGTGGCTTCCTAGACCCTGGTTGCAAGTTGCACAGACTAGGGGTGCGATATTTACAACAATAACTATTACGCCGGCTTGAGGTTTTTAAAGGGAATGGTTTACATCTTCTATTCCAAGTTCCAATTTGGAATTGACGCATAACATGCACAATAAATATAGTAGGGAATCCGCCTCTTGTGTATGGTCACCCCAAATGTGTCCCTTTTTTCTGGATCCGATTTTTCCTGGCTTAAATCTCTGTGCACTGTTACCCTTGCTGAACAGGAGTAAAGCACCTGTGCTCCCCCTTTAACACTGTTAAATTGACTTCTCCCTAATTGACTTATTTAAGTTGCCTACCGTCCTTAATATATGAGATAGAAAATGCACCCAGGACCTGGAAGTCAAATGCCACCTTTGGACTGCAGCACCTATTGTGCAAAAACAGCCCCTCATTGCAGAAGGCAGAAACTCAGATGATGTCATAGGAGCCCATCCAGCTCTGAAAGCTCTCTAAACCTCACTGGCAAAATGTGAAAAAGAATGTTCAGTCCGGCCTTGCAATTTTTATCATCACATAGATGCAAGAACAGTTTTTTAATGAAAACTAAATACTTCTACTTAGAGCTTGCTATCTTTGTTTAGTCTTTTCTCCTGAACTGTGCCACTGGAACCAATCTGCGCCCTACAGAAGAGGCCCAAATAGGCCTACGCTGGTCTGAAGTTGCTTATTCCTGTTCAGAATCGACCTGGCCTGGCAGTTCAAGCTGGACTGGTCCTATTGGATCAGGGAAAAAGGCTGACTTGCATATGGCTGGGTCCTCTCTAAGGTAAAATGGAGAGCAAGAAGCCACACCAGCGATTTGATGGCTGAGATTAATTCAAGCAATCCAGCCATCACTTTTGTATATTCCTCATCCAGCTCTAGAAGGAGCTCTCTAGTCGGTAGCCTACTGGGAAAATGCCAGTCTAGCCTTGAAATTATCTTCATATTGTTGGAGGCTAGAAGAGTCTTGTGAACATAATTAGTGTAGGCATTTTCCCAGAGGTGTAAAAATCAGCATTACAATTGTTGAACTGAGCTCCATTCACTGTATCAACCTTGGAAGGATAAAAGACAAGGTTGCTGCTGCCAGGATCCAAATTAGTGACACGTAGTTTAAACCTGAAGCTAATGCTGAAATGCCAGAGCTGGGATGTTAAGGTGCTTGTTAGAAATGGGGGTCTCTAGTTGGCAGAGGTAGGTACCTTTGTCCAAATAGGGACCCTTGCTTCTAGTCAGGGTAAGGGGGATACACTTAAAACAACCCCTGCTCACCTACTTGGTAGCTTGGCACGAGCAGACAGGCTTATCTCAGAGGCAGTGTGTAAAGCATTTGTGAACACATACAGTAATACAGTGAAAACACTACAAATGGACACCACACCAGTTTAGAAAAATAAGTAATCTTTATCTAAACCAAAACAAGACCAAACGACAAAAACCCACAATACAGTATTAAAAATAAGACTTTCAAATGGTAGAAATAGTTCAGTTCAATGCAAGTTGTAAATGCGACACTTTTCCAACAAAGTACCTTAGATGCGTCACGCAAAACAAACCAAAGGGTCGCAGGGAAGGTGATGCGTCAGTTCCTTGCTTCGGGGGAGGTGATGCGTCGGTTCCTTACCGGAGAGGAGGGGATGCATCAGTTTCTTACTGCGTTCCGGTTACGTTGTGACAAGATGGCGCCTCGATGCGACGCGACGATCCGGTGCGATGCGACAAAATGGTGGCTCGATGCGGTGCGACGGTCCGGTACGATGCGTGCACGTTTGCAGCCGCACGGCAGGTGCTGCGACGGTCTTCTGGGCGATGCGTCGGGACCCGGTGTGGATGCAGCGCGCTTCTTCCTGGTTGCTCGGTGAGGCGTCAGAACCAAGTGCGGATGCGGCACGCTTCTTCCCCGTGACTCGGTGATGCACCGGGAATCGATGCGGATGCGACACGCTTCTTCTCGTTGCGTCGATCTCCCAGCTCCCAGCGACAAACAGTCTCTAGAGGTCCTGAACAGCAGCAGGCACCTCTCTGCAGGTTAGAATTCCCAGCAAGGAAATTCAGGGGAGCTGGTGTTGAAGTCTTTGTGTCCCTGAGACTTCAGAACAGGAGGCAAGCTCAGTTTCAAGCCCTTGGAGATCTTTTCTTCAAGCAGGTGACAAAGCAAACAGCAAAGTCCTTCTTCTCCTTTCCTTGGCAGTAAGCAGCCACTGCAGGCCAACCCCAGACAGCAAACAGCACAGGGACAGTATTCCTCCTCAGCTTCTCCTTGGCAAAGGTTCCTCTTGATTCCCAGAAGTGATCTAAAAGTCTGCGGTCTGGGTCCCCCTTTTTATACACACACATTCTTTGTTCCCTGAAGGCAGAGAGTGTCTGTACCCAGCCAAAACCAGTTCTGTCCTCACTGGTGCAGCTTCCAGGCAGTAGGTGGAGACAGCATTGTTGAAGGCAGACCAGGTCCATTCAGGTGAAAGGAAATCTCCTCCCCTACTCTAAATTCAACCCAGGTCCCATTCAGCCCAGCCCTGACTCATCAGACTTCTGGAGCCAGAGCCCTCTCCCAGCTTCTGTCACTCACAAGCCAGACATGCAATACACAAACCTAGCAGAGGCATACTGGATAGTTAGGCAAGAAAATACCCACTTTCTAAAAGTTGTATTTTCAAACACAGAATGTAAAAATCACCCTCACCAAAAGATGCACTTTAACATTCTGAGTTCAGGCATACTAAACTTTATTTTCCCATCTTGTTCCTAGGGCCAGTTATGTTTATAAGATGTTATAAACTAACTGCCCATTCTGGCCTATGGGAACAGATAGCCTTGCAATAGTGAAAAACTAAATTGGCAGTATTTCACTATCAGGACATGCCACACACATCAGGGCATGTCCTACCTGTCACATACAATGCACCCTGCCCACAGGGGTACCTTGGGCCTACCTTAGGGGTGACTAACATGTAGAAAAGGGAAGGTTTAGGGGCTGTCAAGTGTGTGCACTTGCCAAGTCGACATGGCAGTCCCAGACTGCACACAGGCTCTTGCAATGGCAGGCCTGAGTCACATTTTACAAGCTGCTTCTGTGGGTGGCACAACCAGCGCTGCAAGCCCACCAGCAGCATTTGATTTACAGGCCCTGGGCACACATGGTGCACTGTACTAGGGTCTGACAAGTAAATCAAATAACCAATCATGGAGTCACTAATCCATAACAACAATTTATAAAGGGAGCACTTGCACTTTGGCACTGAACAGCAGTAGCAAAGTGCCCAAAACATCTAGACCAGCAAAAACATAGCAGAAACACAGGAGGCAACAACAAAAAAATGGAAGGCAGACCCACGCAAATGGTGCGAGGTCTAACAGTGCTCATAAGGACTGTGAACTCAAACAACACCCATAAGGTGAGAATGATTTTGGAAAATGAGCTTGTGAAACAAAAAATATTATTTACTTCTCCGTTAGATCAGAGTGGAAATCACAGAAAACATTTAACAGCACTTTGGGCTCAAAATGACCATAATGGACACATTAAGTTGGGCAATAGTAACAACTGCTGTTAACAGTGCAATAAAAGTGCAATAAAATGACAAACATCAGCTTAACAAGCACTTTATTAAAATAAAAATATTATTTTAATTGGACAATAAAGGACTACAGAGTGACAATAAGGCGATTTGAACCCCATTCGATGCGTCTTACAAGGAATAAAATCAATTTGTTTTATTAAGGCATGTAATACCATCTCATCTGAAGCAAAGCTGTAATTACAGGACGTGCAAGTGTAGGTTAGTGCTTCAGCGCCTTGAGACCCTCGCGGGTATGTAGTGCGCTTTATAAGTGACATGATTGATTGATTGATTGAGAGATCCCTGCAGGTGGAGTCAGACTGGGGTAGAAAATAAGCCATAGGCACCAAAATAATAGTGCCCCTCTCTAATGAATCAGATAAGTAAAAATGTGGTCCACATTTGTAAATTATACTTGTTTAAACATGCTGTGTAGTCGCCTTGCAGGTTATGGAAGGCTGCATGCATTTGTGAATGCAGCAGGCAGTGTTTGTGCTAATATCTGGGAAATCCACAATAAAAACTGTCCCATCAGAACATAAAACAGGCCCGCAAACATTGTGAAAGTCAATAGGTCATACCTATGTGAGATCGTTTGCCTGTGTCAATGTTTTTTACTCTGGCGTTAGCCAAGACCTTTTGGTTTTGCTAAAATATGTATAATATACCACCTACCTTCATTCATTAGTCAGTTGTTGTGTCATTCACATTTTGCTTCCGCATGGGGCGGTGCTTATAGCATGGGGCAGTGGGTCAGCCTACTTAAGCCACTGGTTAACTTCACTTTGAGTGACCGCATTTTGCATTCTCACTTCCACACATAGGCTAATTCCCTTCAGTGCCAATGTTTTTAGCTTAAGCCTAGGTAGCACTCATGCGCTGCCTCTTGACATGCTGTATCAACTTCTGTGGGCTTTCACCACGTCCATCATTTGTATTTGTTCCTTAGTCTGTGTGAGAAGTTGGCCTGGTATATGCTGTCCACTAGTTATAGTGGGCACCTTGCACCAGTCCAATCGACCTTTATTGATGATAGGTTTAAAGACAACCTTTATTGAAAGCTATCCTAGTGGTAGCTATGGAGAGCAGCCTTCAGGCTAAGTCTTGAAGGAGTGTTAAGCTATTGTTTTACCAGTTATAATCTCATGAATGACCAAATGAAAGGAGAACCACACCAGGTATATATATAAAATATATGTATTTATTACTAAACACAACCCTATAGTCTCTTTATGAGGCTAGAGGTGAAAGTACACAAGTTACAAGGCGAATAGCACAGTAAAATAGCACAATATACGATTAGCCCTAGGGGCGTACCAAACCATATATTAAGAAAATGGTATAAGAACCACGACTTAAGTAGACACAAGGCCTAGAGCCTGTAGAATCGCTGGGACCCCAAGGAACCACCCAAGGTAGTGACACAGGGGACCCACGGGGGCTGTGTGCAGTGTGTGAACACAGCCGCGAGCTCCGTTAAAGTCTATGGGAAAGTTGCGGTTATCGTTTTAGAGTTTAAGGACACTTAGAAATTGACTAGGACCAAACCCTCTTGGACTTAGACAGTTCTAGGGTCAACACCCACGGGAGCACCGGAGTACTCGAGTACCTCACCCAGGGAAGCCGGGTGCATAGGTGTCAAATGGTGTCGGGTCGCGTCGTCGTTTTCAATGGCAGTTTGCAGAGAAGTGCTGCTGCCGGGAAGATGCGAAGTGTCCGAAGAGATCCAAGCCTGGATCGGAGATGAGGAGAACCTGAAAGCAGAGTGGACAGAGTCTGGGTCACTTGCCAGTGACCAGGGGCACGATAGTCGAATGCCCACCGATGTCCGGTGCTTCAGGTGAAAGAGGTGAAGCTTGACTCTTCAGCCACGAGGACCAGGAGGCGTCGACAACAACCAGGAGCTGGATTCGAGCTGTCCCATGAAGGATGTCAAGTGCTGCAGCGTTGGTGTCCGGATTGAACACAACAAGCCTTGGCAACAGCAACCCACGCAGAAAGGAGAAAGATGCTTCGGAGCAGACCAGCAAGGTCTGAGGGACTCACCACTTCGTGGGGAGTTAGGGCACGTCTGGAACAACCAGAAACGCCCAAAGAAAATCAGAGTTGCCTTCACAGGGACCCACCAGTCGACGGACCAGGGATCGCAAAGGAGCCCCAAGCGGAAATGCAGGAAGCGGGCCCACGGAACACTCGTGGAGTGTTGGCTCACAATCTTCGGTGCAAATGGTGCTCGGTGACTAGGAGTTCCGGTTCCACGCTACTCACGAGGGCTGCGGGTCTCAGCTTTGCTGGGGCTCGGGACGGCCTCTGAGATGTCTGGAAATCCTCTTCCTGGGCTGCAAGTACTTCGGAGTCCGGCGGGAGCTTCGGAGATGCAGACCGGCAAATGCTTCATTGGTGCCTGCCAAGCAGGGGAGTCACTCCTTGACCCCAAAGGAGATTTCTTCAGTCCTCTAGTCTTGAGTAGAGCGTCGAAGTTCCAGGATTCAGTTGCAGAGTTTCATCCAGGGATATCTAAAGTCCTGTTGCCAGGGTTCCCTTACTTATACTAAAGAAAGGGGTTGGACTAACTCTGGGGATCCACCTATGGGAGGGTCTGGAAAGAGGGGTGTCTACACCCAATTCCTTTGTCCAGTTTCACGCCAGAGCAGGGGCTGGTAGCCCCTGCAACCGGTTTGAACTGGGGTGTGCACGAGGACACCAAATGTGCCCCCAGTGCAGGACTTCAAAGCACTCAGAGAGTGCACCCACCCAGCCCCAATCCACTAAGGCCTGTCTGGGAGGTGGTCACACCTCCCTGTGACAGGAAACCTATTGTCCAGGCCTCCCCTGCCAGAGTTTCGGTCAGCAGCAGGAGGCCAGGGCTCTTTAAGTTTTCTACCGGGTATACCGGTGGGGACATGTCTCTCCCTCTAGAAGGGTGGAATTCTACCCCCGCCGCCAGGACTGGCGGGGGGGTAGGATTCCAAGGTGTTTGACACCAAACACGACATGTTTCCGTGCAGCCAGTCCAAAGTTAGCATTTTACCGCGAGGTTATAATGCACTTAAGAGTATATGGTCAGGCTGCACCACAGACAACCCCGGATAGGAGATTCCGAGGGCTGCAGAGGGGCTCTGCTCATGCATGGGCACCCTCTCACATATAACCAAGCACCCTGCCTTTAGGATTGATAAGGCCTGCCATAGGGGTGACTGATAGGTTTCTATGTGCAGTGTTAGGTGAGATATAGTGAACCTATATCTCTGTAAGGGGTGCATGCACCACCTCACTCAGGCTGCAGTAGCAGTCCTGTGGTGTCATTTTGGATGGCCTTCCAGGGGTGGCACAATACATGCTTCAGCCCCTGGTAGGCCTCTGGGGTACCTATGCCCTTGATACATAGTATACCATATACTAGGGACTTATAAGGGCACCCCAGAATCCAATCTGAAGTGTACTTAAGGTACATGGAATCAATTTAGAGAGGAAGCAGCTAGGCTGGGGTCCTGGATAGCAGGGCCCCAGACGGACTAAAGTCGAAAAACAGTGAGACATCAGGAAAAAGTGGGGGTAACCATAAGAGGCAGATCCTACTCTCCTACACAACCCCCCAAACGCAAGGACATTAAACTAACCTTGACCAGTTAAGTCTTCATGTTCTAAGTGGAAATATCTGGAGAGTCCATCTGCATTGGCATGGTTACTCCCAGGTCTATGTTCCACTGTATAGTCCATCCCCTGCAGGGAAATGGACCACCTCAAAAGTTTGGGGTTTTCACCCTTCATCTCTTTTAGCCATAAGAGGGGCTTATGGTCTGTCTGAACAAGGAAGTGAGTGCCAAACAAGTATGGCCTCAGCTTCTTCAGAGCCCAAACCACAGCAAAGTCCTCCCTCTCAATGGCTGACCGTTTCTCTCTGGGGGTCAGCCTTCTGCTAATAAAAGCTACTGGCTGATCCTGACCTTCATCATTCAACTGTGATAGTACAGCCCCTACCCCCAACTCAGATGCATCTGTCTGCACAATGAACTTCTTGGAGTAATCAGGACTCTGCAGAATGGGAGCAGTGCACATGGCCTGCTTCAGGTCATCAAATGCCTTTTGACAGCTAACTGTCCACTGAACCTTTTGGGCATTTTCTTAGAGGTTAAGTCATTCAGCGGTGTCACTATTGATCCATACCCCCTTGACAAATCTTCTGTAGTACCCAGTCAGGCCTAAAAAGGCTCTCACCTGAGTCTGGGTAGTTGGAGCAACCCAGTCCATGATGGTCTGGATTTTGCTCTGCAATGGTTGAACCTGGCCTCCACCCACAAGGTGGCCCAGGTACACAACCTGACTCTGCCCTATCTGGCACTTGGTGGCCTTGATAGTGAGGCCTGCCTTCTGCAGGGCCTCCAAAACATTTCTGAGGTGGACCAGGTGATCCTCCCAGGTGGAGCTAAAGACAGCAATATCATCTAGATATGCTGCACTATAGGCTTCCAGACCTGTAAGGACTGTGTTCACCAACCTCTGAAAAGTGGCAGGTGCATTTTTCAAACCAAAGGGCATCACCACAATTTGGTAAAGCCCACCAGGGGTAGAAAATGCAGTTTTTGGCTTTGCATCATCAGCTAGTCTGATCTGCCAGTAGCCAGCTGTTAGGTCAAATGTGCTTAGATACTTGGCTGAGGCCAAAGTGTCTATTAGCTCATCTGCCCTGGAGATTGGATAGGCATAAGTCCTAGTGACTTCATTGAGGCCTCTGTAGTCCACACAAAACCTCATCTCTCTCTCTCTCTCTCTCTTACCATCTTTGGTGTGAGGTTTTGGCACCAGGACCACTGGACTAGCCCAAGGGCTATCTGAAGGCTCAATGACACCCAGTTCCAACATTTTCTGGACTTCTGTCCTGATACAGTCCCTGACTTGGTCAGGTTGTCTATAAATCTTACTTTTAACAGGCAGACTGTCCCCAGTGTCCACTTCATGAGTGCACCAGGTGGTCTGACTTGGAGTCAGAGAAAACATGTGTCTGAACTGATTGAGCACCTGTCTACAATCAGTTTGCTGCTGGGCAGTGAGGCTGCCTGCCAAGGCTACACCATCTACTGACCCATCATCAGGGTTCTGTGAGAGCAGGTCAGGGAGAGGGTCACTCTCCTCCTCCTGTCCCTCATCAGTTGCCATGAGCAAGCCCATGTCAGCCCTGTCCACATATGGCTTCAGCCTGTTGACATGGAGCACCCTGTGGGGGCTCCTGGGAGTTCCCAGGTCTACCAGATAGGTAACCTCTCCCTTCTGCTCAACAATTGTATGGGGGCCACTCCACTTGTCTTGGAGGGCTGCTGGGGCCACTGGCTCCAACACCCACACCTTCTGCCCTGGCTGGTAAACAGTCAGCACAGCCTTTTGGTCATGCCAGGCTTTCTGTAATTCCTGGCTAGCCTCAAGGTTTTTGGTTGCCTTTTTCATGTACTCAGCCATCCTGGAGCGGAGACCAAGTACATAGTCCACTATGTCCTGTTTAGGGGTTTGAGAGGTAACTCCCAACCTTCCTTCACCAGACACAATGGACCCCTGACAGGATTGTAGAAATAAAAACCTTCTTAGGGGTTCACTGATACATCTGGTCCTTAAGACCAACAAGGAAGAGATTGGCACAGAAGCTGTAATATCAAAAAACATGTTTTATTAACCTCAGATGAGGGAGATTGCATCTTACGGTACCCGCAGGCCACTGTAGGAGGCATTCTAATGAGTGCAGAGAACAGGGTCCTTATATATGCATTTGTTATATAGTCAGCATAAAATCAAGGGGAGGTCCTAGCACATACAAGCATGCTTATTGACTAATATGGGCATACAAAATTTGCTTGCTCCACAAAGTGGGAGGGAGACTAAACTGCTTACATGAGTAAGAATAGCCTGACAGTTCTATACTAGGAGCAGGTGCATTCTACCAGCTAGGCCTCTCTGAGCATGTGCAAGACTCTGGAAGAGGGAGAAAGCACATGGCGAGCACATGGCTAACTAAAATGGCTGCCAAGTACAAAATGGCTTTCAGCTCATGCTAACAGCGATTCCTGCAATCTTTAACAGACGATCCTTTTAGCATGAGCTAAAGACATTCCCATGATCTAGTAGAGACATAAAAATATTTTGCACATTTTCTTCTCATAAATTCATCAACATCCTATGCTAGGTGGGCATTTACATTCTAAACATTTCATTAAGCAGGTATATACAAGGTATAAGCAGGAGTACAAAGTGAACAGAGCATTGGGTCATACAGGTAGCAAGAGAGAATAATGACTATTATCTCAAATAGAAATCTCAATATTTTCCAATCCTAATCAGAAAGCAAATACCAAAACCATCTAGTCTAATTTTAAGTTTCAGGGCTCTGATGGGGGCTCGTCAAGTCAATTTCAAAATAGCCAACAGCACATACCTAATAAAAACATTTTCAATAGACTTTCTCAGTATTTTTATGAGGGCTGAATTATCAATTAATATACTTAAGGAAAGAGTAAAGTAACATGCTCAGATGAACTTTTCTCGTGCAGAATAAACATTCCTCTTAAAAAATATTAAAGCAATCAGACATATTATTACAAAAACAATTGTGGCTTCGGGGGACCAGGAGGACCACACAGGGCCATAGGAATTAGGACAAGGAGCCGCAAAGGGCTGCTCCTCCTCAAAAATGGGACGACCAAAGGGGTACATTACTAACAAAAAAAAGAGTCCTTGGGAAATTGTAGTACAACCACCAGCCAGAGGGGAGTCTTCTCCCTGTGTCCATTTTGAGCCTCACAGGCAGGCTCTTGTTGTTCCCACGGTGGAGCTGCACAACTCGCAACTCAAGAATCACGGAGAAGGAAAAGTCTTTCTTTCAGGATCGGGCAATCACCCCCCCAGGGCAAATACCCTCAATGATCCTGTCCAGTGTCTCAGCCAGTGCACCAGTTTTCTTCACTTTAATCTAACAGGCACCAAGGGCACAGCACCTGTACCCTAAACTCAAGTCCTTCCCTAACTCCTGTATTGCACCTCTGGCGCACTGCTCTTTTGTTGGGGCACAAATTGCATCCAGTATGCTCGGGCATCCCTTGATCAACAAACAAAGGCGTAGACTTGCATTCACTTGGGACCAGGACTCAAAGGCCTGAAGCAACCCTTGTTTCAAAGGGGGTCACCTCAAGCAAAAGCCTCCTTGCCGTCCTTGTCGTTCTGTGACTCTCTCAGCTGGGCATCAAAAACTGGATCCACACAAAGATTTCTCCATCCTGATTTGTAACCCCGTCTTTCGCCCAAGACAGTGGCAGGGGTACACACTTCACGTCCCAGTGCTTCCGCCTTCACTGAGGTCCTAGTTGCCAGCAACGCCTATGCTGGTTCCTTTAACTTTGGCTTCAAACTGGAGTGGCGCTGACTCCCAGGCTGGATCTGATGTCCGGGCCCCTCTGGCAATGGTTGTAAGGCAGCAAATATCTATTGGTGGACAGAACAAGAGGTCTTTAGACAAGGCACAGAAATAATCTAACAACAGAGAGGATAGTCTCAGAATACTTCCTTAGTCTTGGGGCGCCCCATACATTAGCAAGGCACCCAAGAACCACTTCATCTATCTGAGAGTAGAAAACCCTGGACCTATTGGCAAGTATAAAAGGAACGTTTTGGTGAACTGACAAGAGTAATACATCACCCAATCCCAAGCAGCCAAGGAAGTCTGTGTTCATTTACTAAATTCTGAGGAAAAGAGAAAAACAATACAGACATACTCCAAATACTTACATTGGTGTATTCCTATATTACTAATCTGAAGAACCCTCAAGAAAAAGGAAATGTTCTACACTTTTACTCATAGATTTTACATTACTTGTACAGGACTGCAGACACTTGTAAAATAATTTCTCTTACATGTTATGCTTAGGACCATGCTCTCATGTTATAGGTGCAGCAGGAAAATCTAAAACTGCTAATCTAACAGGGATTCTTATTGCAAAAAGAACTAAACTTCAACATAGTGGGTACTTTTTCTCCAGCAGAACATGTTATGACAAACAAACTCCTATAAAACAATATTTTCCTTCAAAATGTTTGCTAAGGATCACATGAGCGTCTTTCCTGCATTGTACTTTTCACGATCTGGACTATGCAACATCATTTTCAAAAGGAAAAAAAACCCTATCTCCAGCTCTAATAAGGGCTGTCAGCTTATTTACACAGACTAGCTAATAAAAGACTAGCAATGCCCTTGCAAAACTGTATAGAACATGAGAATAACATAAACAATAATAGTGTTGCCACCTGAGATTTTTGAACAGAAACCGCCACTATACAATTTTCCTTAAAGATCAAATAAGGGAACATCAATCTGTTCTACTCATTCTTTCATACAGGATGGGCAGTAACATAGCTTATGTGTTTCATCTTTTTATTAATTCTAACAATTTTAAAACAGTATTACAGAATAGCCAATTGTAATTGTAATTGTAAGTAGCATTTATATAGCGCAGCTGTCACCCAACGGGCATCCTGGCGCTGGGATTACCTAAATCACTGTGCAGCTATAAAACTATGAATCATCATGCGCCAATCTCTCAAGGCTATTCTTTTGGAAAGAGCCTGGTTTTTAGCTTTTTTCTAAACTGCAGTAAGCCATCAGTCTGTCTGAGTTCACTTGGTAGTTCATTCCATAGCCTTGCGGCTGCATAGCCAAATGATCTACCTCCTAGTCGGGTTTTCTTGACTCGTGGGGTACATACTAGGTGGGCTGCCGAGGAACGAAGACTTCTAGCTGGGGAGTACCAAGTAAACATTCTCTGTAATGGTTTAGGCCCCATTTTGTGTGCCGCCTTATGAACAATGCAAAGTGCCTTAACTGTCACATGGCCATTTCCTAGATAGCTTTAGACAGACTCAAAAAAAGTGAGAAAAAGAAGAGAGAAAACATAATTTTGCCTACCCTTAATTTGTAGAGGAGCTAGCCTCCTTCCTCCATTTTGACAGTAGGAAAACCTGAAACAGGTTTTACTTCTGTCAACACTTTCAACCCCTATTTGTAGCAACTGGGCACAAACAAACTTGTAGGAGATATCTTAGAAAGTGGCTATTCTCTGATTCAGTCTAACACAATGCAAATTGAGTTAACTTTAAATCAATTTCTACAGCAATTGTACTAGATTAACATGAGGGCGCATGAATGCAAACTAAAATCCATTTCTTCCTTATCGTAGCCCCTACACAGTATTCTTTAAACTAAAACCATTATTTTATATAAATGGCAGATCAATGCTCAACTGAGTGTTGTCTTCCTTCGTTTCATATGATTGCGCTAAACGTGTGTTTGCCAAAAATAGGAAGCAAAGCTTCTCTTCCTCTCTTTGCGCTATCATCTCGTCTTTCAAAAAATCTTTCGAAGGTCGAAGTGTCCCAGCAAACATTACCCTTCACCCTGCTAAGTTGCTAAATGCAGAACTCCGACCTTTGACCCGTTCAGCAGCTGCTCATTTTTGCGTGCAAGGCTTGCCATGCGGTTTTCGTAATGCAAAGCAACTCTGGAGAATCACAGCTAAAACGCAGTCCTGTCCGATCCGTTTGCTACTAATTTAAAGGTAGGATAATAACGTCTGCTCTTTTGTATACTTATTTTCATTTATGTACAGTGGTGTGCAATCTAGTAATGCAGAGGCCGCTGTTTGTTTTATACTTGCATATACTTTATGGAAGCCTGAGAGCACGTTAAAACTGCCTTGAGTGGTAGAACTGCTTGTAAAATTGTGAATTTTGCTCAATTTCGACTTTGGTGGTAGGGGCACTTAAAAATGAATATCCTACAATATTTTTGCATAATAGGAACCCCCAGAGTGTTCTCTAGATAGCCCAGGAATGGGAAATCAGAAATGTATAAGATATACCCTTATAAAAATAAGTTTTGTACGGCTGGGTAAAGTGACATTTCACATTTAAGTTCCCTTCTTATTGCGGTACAGCACTGCTTAAATTCAACTTTGATGCTAGGAATTCACAGTATGATGATTAGGCTTTATAAAGATGAAAAAACGAATTTAAAGCATTTGTGTTTAACAATATATTTTTTTCTCATATAATTATTATTATTTTTTTTTTAATCAAAACCAACCATTTTGATGATTCCACATTTGAAAAGCAAGCTTCATTCGTAGCCTATCATATTTAAACGCATTCATTCATAACCCTAAGCACAGAAGCCTTACTTGAAACAGGAAAAGTCTGCGCCACTTTTAAAAGGACAATTATCATTTAACATCAGAACCATAGATGTACTTATAAAAAAGGCATTAAGAAAGGAAATCCCTACTTTCAATTTTGTTCTCTGTTATCCAAAATAATGAAACTGTTTTTTTTGAAACTTTTAAAATAATGCAGGCCCTTATACCAGTTTTAAACTGACTTAAAATGTCGCTGACGCAGCATTCCTGTCTGTGGCCGTGAGCAGGAATAGCCATATGCTATTTATGCAGCTGTTGTTTGTCAGCAGGCGTCGAATTTTCACGCCTTTCTCAGGAAAAAACCCTTTATTATTTGAAATACCCTGACAGAGTTAAATCCCCATTTGCTGTGTCAAACAGTTTCTTTTCAGTTAGTCAGTTTAAACACAGCTGTCGGAAAGCTTTTTTCTCGGGTGCTGAGAGAAAAGCATGTCACAGTCTATTTAAAAACTTAGGCATTTCAATGCAGTCAAATCTATCTTTCTATAATGTGTATTTAGTTCAGCAACGACCAAATTCACTCATATGATGTGCATGCCTTTTAATGTCTAATACAATGTATTTAAGGAAAAGGCTGTAACATTGTGTATTTAAGTCTATTGATTACAAAACACACAATTTCGTTTTTATTCCTCTGTATGAGGCCTATTTTAATCCTATTGAATACGAATTCTAATTTTATGTTTAGCATTGTGGCAATTTGCACACATGTATAGTGTCTTACTCTGTCAATTTAAATAGTAACATGCAGCTGTTTAGCATATGTTACATAATTTATTTCTGGATTTTTATTTAATATGTAAGTAACTAAATGACATTTTGCATAACAGAATGATGACAGCAAAAAACATAAACAAACTCATTGAGCTCATTCCAGACAGTTACAGAAGGACACAACACAGCGCGCTTAAAGCTAGCCATTCGTACACAGAGTACTCACACAAGTATTACCAATGTCAAACCAAAAACCCCACATAGACATTGAAACACATATTTAACCCACAAATCAATACTTAGGACAGCTTACAAAGTGTACGCAAGACCAACCTATTCGTAAATACTAATTGTAAGTCATATTTACAAGAAGAGCTCTCAAAAGTAGCCCAAAAAACTGTTCCATGGTCAAGAAGCCAAAATGCACCAAATTCGTCAGTTTTGGCTGGTAGAACACTCAAAAAGCTCTCTGCATATCACCACTTATGAATGTTACTAAGTGCGCAGATCCGGATCCGTTTTATGTACATATTTAGTTCCATGGGGTACTTAGTCACCAAGGAAGAAATATCTTTTTACTATACGTGAACCTATTTAGGTATCCCCTCTGAGGGGAGTCAACTGAGTACTTCCTAAATCCATATCGGTACTCTCCAAAACAGCAACACTTTCAACAAAGTGTGCTGGAAGCAGGCATGCCAAAAATATTATAGCATATATAATATTATACTCCAAGTGACACTTAACACAATGTGTGCCGTTCAAATTTTCAAAGTTTAGAGAAAAATCTCCTCATTACCTGCCTATATGAATTGCAATGCATATATAACTTACAAAACAAATTCCAAAATTGGCCAATCATACAAACAAAGCCACAGTAAGTGTTACTAAAACTACCTTACCAATCAAAGGCATCAAACCAACAGCAAGTGCCGCAAAACGGCTCTTACCAATCAAATGGTGTCCAGGTTCCAACTGCCAAGTTCTGAGTGACCTAACGGTCATTTTAAAATACTCACGCCAAAGAAGTTCTCAGTCGGGAGCGGCAAACACTTGGAGGATCAGAGCAGGAAGACTAGAAATATACTGGGCTGGAAGACAAAACAATCTCCGTGCGCAGGGTACCTCCTTAGTAGATTCCTGTCCTGTACTCCTCAGTAGATTCCTGTCTCCCTTCAAGACCACTCCCTTGGATAGCCGCTGCACCGATGAGTCCCTATTCGGGCGCCATTTGTAGAAATAAAAACCTTCTTAGGGGTTCACTGATACATCTGGTCCTTAAGACCAACAAGGAAGAGATTGGCACAGAAGCTGTAATATCAAAAAACATGTTTTATTAACCTCAGATGAGGGAGATTGCATCTTACGGTACCCGCAGGCCACTGTAGGAGGCATTCTAATGAGTGCAGAGAACAGGGTCCTTATATATGCATTTGTTATATAGTCAGCATAAAATCAAGGGAGGTCCTAGCACATACAAGCATGCTTATTGACTAATATGGGCATACATAATTTGCTTGCTCCACAAAGTGGGAGGGGAGACTAAACTGCTTACATGAGTAAGAATAGCCTGACAGTTCTATACTAGGAGCAGGTGCATTCTACCAGCTAGGCCTCTCTGAGCATGTGCAAGACTCTGGAAGAGGGAGAAAGCACATGGCGAGCACATGGCAACTAAAATGGCTGCCAAGTACAAAATGGCTTTCAGCTCATGCTAACAGCGATTCCTGCAATCTTTAACAGGATGGCCAAACAAAAGTTCAAAAGGGCTGTAGCCAACCCCCTTTTGAGGCACCTCCCTGTATGCAAATAAAAGGCAGGGCAAGAGTATGTCCCATCTTCGCCTAACCTTTTCTGGGAGCCCTTTAATCATGCCCTTTAAGGTTTTGTTGAATCTCTCAACTAAACCATTGCATTGCCGGTGATAGGGTGTGGTGAACTTATATGTCACTCCACACTCCTTCCACATTGTAGTTAAGTAACTGGACATAAAGTTTGCATCTCTGTCAGATACTACCTCCTTAGGAAAGCCCAATCTTGAGAAAATTCCCAGGAGGGCCCTTGCCACCACAGGTGCTGTAGTGGTCCTAAGGGGAATGGCTTCTGGTTACCTGGTGGCATGGTCCACCACCACCAGGATAAACCTGTGCCCAGATGCTGTTTGGGGATCCATGGGACCAACTATGTCAATCCCCACCCTCTCAAAGGGAACCCCCACCACAGGTAGTGGTATCAGGGGGGCCTTTGTGGTGTCACCTGCCTTCCCACTGGCTTGGCAGGTTACACAGGAGCGACAAAACTCCTTGGTGTCTTCAGGCATGTGGGGCCAGTGAAAGTGAGGGACAATTCTGTCCCAAGTCTTGTTCTGGCCCAAGTGACCTGCTAAAGGAATATCATGGGCTAGTGTCAATAGGAAGCCCCTGAACTTCAGAGGTATAACCAACCTCCTGGCTGTTCCAGGCTTGGGGTCTCTACTCTCTGAGTACAGGAGTCCATCATCCCAATACATCTTATGGGTGCCCCTAGCATTCCCAGCAGCCTCAGCAGCAGCTTGCTGTCTGAGGGGTTCAAGAGAGGGGCAGTTCAGCTGCTCCTGGCTCAGATCTGCCCTGGAAGGGCTCCCTGTCCCCAAGAACTCAACCTGATCAGGTTCAAGCTCCTCTGGGACAGTCCCTTCTTCAGGCCTGAGATCACCTTCATCCAAAGACTGATCTTCTTCCTGAGCCAAGGGGGAAGGCACTGCCTTAACCCTACTGCTCCTCCTCTTGGGAGGCACCTGGTCCATTATTCCAGAATCCAGGGCCTGTTCAGCTTTTGACATTTTTGCCTGTGACCTAGTCACAGCAAAGACATGTGCAGGGATCCCTAACATTTCTGCATGTTTCCTGAGCTCCACCTCTGCCCAAGCTGAGGTTTCAAGATCATTGCCAAGCAAGCATTCTACTGGTAGGTCTGCACTCACCACAACCTTCTTAAGGCCAGTTACCCCTCCCCAGGAGAAGTTAACAACTGCCAGTGAATGGTCTGTTCTGACATTGCTAGCATTGGTCACTTGGTACATTTCACCAAGTATAATCTGCCCAGGATCCACAAGATCTTTTGTCACCATGGTGACACTTGCTCCTGTGTCCCTGAATGCCAAAGCCTCTCTTCCATTAATTAAAGGCTGCTGTCTGTATTTGCCCAAATTATGGGACTCACAAAGGGGGACATATCCATGCCCCCATCACAGACTAGGACAGCCTGAGTTGGCACTCTGACTAGGCCAGAGCCCATCTCAGTACAGACATCTCACTCGGACAGCTTTGGCCCTTTAACAATGGATGGCCGGCGCCCTGCAGCTGGATGGGACACTTCAGTGATATACAATTAAATACTGCCAATTTGGCCAAGAAACCCTCAAGGACATGCCCCTGGACTTCTCGGGCCGCGGTGAGGCGATAGGTCGGAGCAGTGTACGGGGGTCCCGGAGCTGCGCCTCTCCCATGCCATGGAGTTGGAGGGGCAATGGTGGAAGGGGCAGCTGGCTGCGGACATCCACCAGGCGCTTCGCTATAAGGAGCTGAAACTACCATCTTACAAAGGACAATCTCCACAGTTGAATTTAAGATGGTATTTTGCAGATCTGATTGCCATTGTGAGCAATCGATTCAAGCTATGTCCTGCTGCACGCCATCTTGCTGTTTATCTTCTTGACCTCTTCATGGACAGATATGACATTTCAATCCAACAACTGCATGTGGTCGCTCTTTCCTGTTTACTTTTAGCAATGACCCATCTCCATGTATATAACTTGGGATGGGAACCCTAGGCTGGGCGTGCCTCCTCTTGTCGCCTTCTCTGCAGCATCGCTGGCGCTGTGAGACCCCGAAGTGTTTGGCCTCGGTCGGATGCCCGGTTGATTGAACATCGGAGCTCCGTGAACCGATCTACGACCTGCCGCCGAGCAACACCTGGCCTTGCTGGACCTGGGCCCTCCCACCACTCCGAATGCTGCCATGTCCTTTCCTGGTGGTTTGGCTGCCTCACTTTTCGCGGTGGTTGACGGAGCACCGTGATGTGATCTGCGCCTGGCGGTCACGCATCCCCAGACATCGCGACCTTCATCTGCGCCCTGCTGCCGCGGTACACGCACAATTGCTGGATCATGCCGGCCGGGACCTGAACGGCGTCACGCCGCCGAACAACCCCCGTCACCGATGGTACTCAGACTACCCATCTGTCTTGATCGTCTATACCACCGAAGGCCGCCCTTTAAGATGGTGATGATCCGCCAATCTCAAAATGGCGACTTGCCGACAGCTTTCACTCTGCAAGATGGTGAACGCCGTGGCCCTACAGGGAGACCAGTGTGAGTGACCTCTCTCCCCCGCCCATCTGTCCTCCCCTACAACTAACCCGATTCTACCTCGAAGCACCACAATGAGCTGGTGATGAATCCGTCCCCCCCAGAGGGCCTCCCTTCATGTTTGTTTTGACCCCCGAACAGCCCCGAACACCAATGATATGCGGGCTTCCTCTCCTGTCCTGATCGCCAACCCCACCAAAGGGCTGTTCCTGAAGTTGCGACGATCCGCCAGTTATTTCACTCCTCAAGATGGCGATCGCCAGTGTCTCTCCAGTGAGGCCCGAGTTTGCAAGTTTCCGGATTAGCTTCAGACACAGAGAATGGGCTCTGGTTTCAGGGATCCCAGCGCTGCTTCCCTGGTCTTCTTATCCAGACTGGTTACAGCTATGGAGTACGGGCGTTGGTTTCAGGGATCCCTGTGCTGTTTTCCCAGGTCAGCTCTTTGTGTGAATTCTTCAGACCTTGGAACTGTCCCTTCCTCCTCTCCACCCACCACTTGTGTCCTGGGGGTAAGCTGAAAGACGAGGCGGACGGCACTCCCCAGGAATACCGGGACCGGTGCTTTTTGATGGAGGTATGACGATGCTCACTGGTCTGATTCCAAAACAGTTTTGTACCTACTGCGGAGCCCGAGCAACCTTGGCTGATGCCCGGTGGAGCTGTTCTTTGCAGCTATAGAGGAGTCTGGCTCTGGTTCACCCCCTTGGCCATCACCTACCCAGCCGGACATCTGACATTGTTTTCCTCGTCCCCCTGCTGTTTTTCCTCCCCCCTCCCCCCTCCGTTATTCGTTGATCTAATTGATGTAACTATGTAACCTGTAACTCGCTGATCCTGTAACTATGTAACCTGTAACGCACTGATCCTTATGTAAAGCGCTCTGATACTTCCGGGTCTAGCCAGCGCTATATAAAACTTTATAAATAAATAAAATAAATAAAGTACCCAGGGTAAACCCTACTAAACCCTTATTCTGAGTGTTTCCACCACCATTTGTAGCTGGACTAGGGGGAACAGTTGCCTTAGGGGCAATGGTGGCTGGATTAGAGTCTTTGGACTTGGTGCAATCACTTGTCCAGTGAGTCTTCTGCTTACAGATTTTGCACCATGGTTTCTTTTAGCCTTTCCCTTTGGTAGATTGGGCTTCCCCACCAGATGCAGATTTTTGGGGACCTTGAGAAGACTTCTGGTCTTTACCCTTTTCCCCACCCTTGTCAGAGTTTTTGGAATCTTGCTTCTTCTGGTCACCACCTTGGTTCTGTACCTTCTGCTTCACCCTGGTTCTGACCCATTTGTCTGCCTTCTTACCTAAGTCTTGGGGAGAGGTCAGATCAGAGTCAACCAGGTACTGATGTAGCAACTGATTCTGACAGTTATTAAGAATCTGCTCCCTCATGATTAAATTATACAATCCTTTGAAGTCACACACCTTACTGCCAAGTAACCAGCCTTCCAGAGCCTTAGTAGCACAATCTACAAAGTCCACCCAGTCCTGTGTCTGTGCCTTTTGGGTATCTCTGAACTTTAACCTGTATTGCTCAGTGGTTAGGCCAAACCCATCTATCAGGGAACTCTTCAGGACTTGGTAATCATCAGCATCCTCTTCTCTTACAGTGAGGAGCTTGTCTCTACCTTTGTCTGCAAAGGAGAGCCACAAGATTGCTGCCCACTGTTCCTGGGGGACCCTCTGAACTTTACAGGCCCTTTCCAGTGCAGTAATCCATTTGTGGATGTCATCCCCACTCTGGTAGGGAGGGACAATCTTGCTCAGGTTTCTATGGTCATAAGACCTTTCCCTACCACTAGGGAAGTTGCTGCCACCATGGGACTCTAGTCCCAACTTTCTTCTTTGTCTATGAAGCTCTAGGGACTCCCTGTCTATAGCCAGCTGCTCTCTTCTGATCCTAAGCTGAGCTTCTTCATACTGGAGCAGTCTCTTTTCCTTTCATTAGAGGATTCCCTCCTATGAGAGGAAACAGAGGTCCCTACTGAGGTGTCAGAATGGTTAGACTCCTGAGAAGAAGATCTGGACCTTCTAGGCACACTCACAACTCTTCCTGGTGGGACAAAGGGGATGTCATTCTGATCCTCCTCCTCATCTGCAGGAGGAGCTGGATTGTCCAGGGCAAGATCATTGTCATCTTCCTGGCCAGTTTCAGAGGTCAGGTCCTGGGTATTTTCACCCCTGGTCCCTTCCTCATCTTCTGCCCCACCCTCTCTGCCTACCCCTGCAGACCCTAGGGGTCTTCTGAGGTCATCCAGCAGAAGCATCTCCATGAGACATTGGGTGTTGGCACTTTTGCCTGTCTTCAGCTTCCTAGTTTTGCACACTTCTCTCAATTCCAAGAATGGGAGGTTGTCATACTTGGAGGGTAGAAGCCCACTGGCTTCTGGCAGGGACCTACTGGTTCCTGGCCCTGAAGACATTACTAGTGATGTGTGGTGTATGCACTACCTACTCTAGTGTGGCCTACTAAACTCTCTTGAGTTGTAGAAAGGGTGTGCTAAGCCCTTGACACACAACTCTAAGTTCAGTAGAACTTACTGTATTTCTAAGCTTGAATTTATATGTACCTCAGGTACCTTTAGTGGTTTTCAGTTAGTCACACACTTGAGATTATCTGGTAAAACAAGGCAAACTTTAATCCAACCGCTGCACACCAATGTGAGAAGTTGGCCTGGTATATGCTGTCCACTAGTTATAGTGGGCACCTTGCACCAGTCCAATCGACCTTTATTGGTGATAGGTTTAAAGACAACCTTTATTGAAAGCTATCCTAGTGGTAGCTATGGAGAGCAGCCTTCAGGCTAAGTCTTGAAGGAGTGTTAAGCTATTGTTTTACCAGTTATAATCTCATGAATGACCAAATGAAAGGAGAACCACACCAGGTATATATATAAAATATATGTATTTATTACTAAACACAACCCTATAGTCTCTTTATGAGGCTAGAGGTGAAAGTACACAAGTTACAAGGCGAATAGCACAGTAAAATAGCACAATATACGATTAGCCCTAGGGGCGTACCAAACCATATATTAAGAAAGTGGTATAAGAACCACGACTTAAGTAGACACAAGGCCTAGAGCCTGTAGAATCGCTGGGACCCCAAGGAACCACCCAAGGTAGTGACACAGGGGACCCACGGGGGCTGTGTGCAGTGTGTGAACACAGCCGCGAGCTCCGTTAAAGTCTATGGAAAAGTCGCGGTTATTGTTTTAGAGTTTAAGGACACTTAGAAATGGACTAGGACCAAACCCTCTTGGACTTAGACAGTTCTAGGGTCAACACCCACGGGAGCACCAGAGTACTCGAGTTACCTCACCCAGGGAAGCCGGGTGCATAGGTGTCAAATGGTGTCGGGTCGCGTCGCGTCGTCATTTTCAATGGCAGTCTGCAGAGAAGTGCTGCTGCCGGGAAGATGCGAAGTGTCCGAAGAGATCCAAGCCTGGATCGGAGATGAGAAGAACCTGAAAGCAGAGGGGACAGAGTCTGGGTCACTTGCCAGTGACCAGGGGCACGATAGTTGAATGCCCACCGATGTCGGGTGCTTCAGGTGAAAGAGGTGAAGCTTGACTCTTCTGCCACGAGGACCAGGAGGCGTTGACGATGACCAGGAGCTGGATTCGAGCTGTCCCACAAAGGATGTCGAGTGCTGCAGCGTTGGTGTCCGGATTGAACACAACAAGCCTTGGCAACAGCAACCCATGCAGAAAGGAGAAAGATGCTTCGGAGCAGACCAGCAAGGTCTGAGGGACTCACCACTTGGTGGGGAGTTAGGAAACGTCTGGAGCAACTAGAAACGCCCAAAGAAAATCAGAGTTGCCTTCACAGGGACCCACCAGTCGACGGACCAGGGATCGCAAAGGAGCCCCAAGCGGAAATGCAGGAAGCGGGCCCACGGAACACTCATGGAGTGTAGGCTCACAATCTTCGGTGCAAATGGTGCTCGGGGCCTGGGCTATGAGTAACCCAAAGCAGGACTTCAAAAGTCGTCGAGAAGTCAATGCACTAGCAAATGTGCACGGTGACCAGGAGTTCCGGTTCCATGCTACTCACGAGGGCTGCGGGTCTCAGCTTTGCTTGGGACTCGGGTCGGCCTCTGAGATGTCTGGAAATCCTCTACCTGGGCTGCAAGTCCTTCGGAGTCCGGCGGGAGCTTCGGAGATGCAGACCGGCAAATGCTTCATTGGTGCCTGCCAAGCAGGGGAGTCACTCCTTGACCCCAAGGGAGATTTCTTCAGTCCTCTAGTCTTGAGTAGAGCATCGAAGTTCCAGGATTCAGTTGCAGAGTTTCGTCCAGGGATATCTAAAGTCCTGTTGCCAGGGTTCCCTTACTTATACTAAAGAAAGGGGTTGGACTAACTCTGGGGACCCACCTATGGGAGGGTCTGGAAAGAGGGGTGGCTACACCCATTTCCTTTGTCCAGTTTCATGCCAGAGCAGGGGCTGGTAGCCCCTGCAACCGGTTTGAACTGGGGTATGCACGAGGACACCAAATGTGCCCCCAGTGCAGGACTTCAAAGCACTCAGAGAGTGCACCCACCCAGCCCCAATCCACTAAGGCCTGTCTGGGAGGTGGTCACACCTCCCTGTGACAGGAAACCTATTGTCCAGGCCTCCCCTGCTGGAGTTTCGGTCAGCAGCAGGAGGCCAGACTCGTGTCTGTGGCTGCAGCATCCATTTTGTGATGCCAGGGCTCTTTAAGTTTTCTACCGGGTATACCGGTGGGGACATGTCTCTCCCTCTAGAAGGGTGGAATTCTACCCCCGCCGCCAGGAATGGTGGGGGGGGTAGGATTCCAAAGTGTTTGACACCAAACACGACATGTTTCCGTGCAGCCAGTCCAAAGTTAGCATTTTACAGCGAGGTTATAATGCACTTAAGAGTAGATGGTCAGGCTGCACCACAGACAACCCCGGATAGGAGATTCCGAGGGCTGCAGAGGGGCTCTGCTCATGCATGGGCACCCTCTCACATATAACCAAGCACCCTGTCTTTAGGATTGATAAGGCCTGCCATAGGGGTGACTGATAGGTTTCTATGTGCAGTGTTAGGTGAGATATAGTGAACCTATATCTCTGTAAGGGGTGCATGCACCACCTCACTCAGGCTGCAGTAGCAGTCCTGTGTTGTCATTTTGGATGGCCTTCCAGGGGTGGCACAATACATGCTTCAGCCCCTGGTAGGCCTCTGGGGTACCTATGCCCTTGGTACATAGTATACCATATACTAGGGACTTATAAGGGCACCCCAGAATCCAATCTGAAGTGTACTTAAGGTACATGGCATCAATTTAGAGAGGAAGCAGCTAGGCTGGGGTCCTGGATAGCAGGGCCCCAGCCAGACTAAAGTCGAAAAACAGTGAGACATCAGCAAAAAGTGGGGGTAACCATAAGAGGCAGATCCTACTCTCCTACAGTCTGCCTTTCAAAATTCCTTTGGTGAATGCTTTACATTTGTCCTGCCTCTTGACTGTTTTGTTTCCACCCTGGAGACTGACCCTGTTACATTGATCAGTTCTCTTCTGGCCATTCAGTTAGTTTTGGCGCACTACTTTTTCTGTTGGCTTGGCTTGTAGTGCCATGCCATTCCCCCACCTCCTCTCGCCCGTCTCTGCATTTCCTGTTCGTGTTGGTGCCCGTCACAATTCAGTTATTCTCCCTGTATGGCGCCGTCCTCCCACCACCTCCCGCCCTTCATTCAATTTGGTATTTATGTGTTTGTGCGATGATTTACCATTTTTTTTTAATGTACTTTAAATGTTTTATATGTTTCTATCACCCCCGCTCTTGTCTTGTTATCTTTTGAAGCATGTTGGGTTATGGAGAAGCGCAACAGGTTTGCAATTTCCCTTTCACTCTCAGTGCGTGCGCGGCTGCTCATATTTTGAAAAGAGTGGACTAATTTAAAACATTTTTGAAGATGCCGTGTATACATATTCCAGTTCTTCTGCCGGGATAGTATTTATATTGTGAGCTCTGTTTAAACAGCGCAGTTAATCCTGGTGAACAGGGCTACGCAAAAACTGCCCTCTCAAATGTGCACACATCTCTAAAGGAACTGGTATTCTTCAAGGTTCCACGGAGGGTGCTTTGATCGTAGTTCTTCACACATTCCTTGGTAGCTCGAATGAGATCTTTGTGTGGATCTCAGGTTTAGAGGAAATGTCAAGGGAGGCCTCACTGCCACTCAAAACTCCAGCCAGTTGTACATGAAGATGCATCGCCCTTATTGCTGTTAATGTCCCCTACACAATTCCTTTAACTCATTTAACCCCTTCCGTGCTCATGACGAGCTCAGCTCGTCATGCTGCGCGGTTGCGCTGTGCGCATGACGAGCTGAGCTCGTCACGACTCCACCCGCGATCGGAATGTCCCGCATACGAGCGGAATTCCGATCGCGGTCAAGGGGTTAAAGAAGGTTCTGTAGTACAAATGAATTAAAGAATGTATCCTTGTGTAATGTAACTGGAGCTCATGTAAAGCGCTCCTTTACCTTCGGGTCGAGTTTGCACTATAAAACTGCAAAAAGAATGCTTTTGAAGGCCCTACTGCTCAGTTTGGATATCTAACCCCCACCCGGAACTTTCTATTTTGACGTGGCCATGTCTTGGTAGGTCAGTGGCTGTTTTAACGTTATGCATGTTCTCGGAGTAGTCTCTCCATGCCCTGCGTGTGCTCACCAGGCTCCTCAGACCTTCCTCCCACTGCAGGAATGTGACTTGTGAATGAAGTTGGGCATGCCACGTGCTGCTTCAGGAACCGCAGCAGTATGCCCCGATCATGTTTGCATTAGGCCAATCATTCTCTAATGGAGCATTTCAGCAGTCCTCCCCCTGCTGCTCCCTCTCTCCTCCCTTGGTAGGTTAAAGACATTGTCATTTAAAATGCCAATAGCTCTAACTTACAGAAATGCAAGACCTATTACATTTTCAATGCTTGTTACAGGAGCAGGCACATAAAAAGAATCCTTATGGTGTGTAGGCATACGTTACCAGGAGAGTTGTTCCCTCAAAGTTTCATCTCCCCAACTTTGCAAGGTTGTGCCATGGCCCTTCCCATGTTGGAAGGGATGTTATGATTTATGCTGCAGCAACTGATTAGTTTGCTCTCTTCTTCCCCTCCATCACCCATCAATAATACTATTCCTGTGCCACCTGCATAGCCCATAACATTGGGAATGGGGTTACGATAACCCCTGCTCCCCACCAACCTTCTTGGGGGCCTTTGCCTATCCATAGATGGACTTCAGTCAGATGCCTAAATGATGGTCCTACGTGTTTGTTCTTGTGATTGTGTATATGTTTGCTAGTTGGGTTGAGGCTTACCCTTGTGAAAGGACTGATGCTATGACAGTAGCCAAAAGGCTCATTAAGAATTTCATACCCAGTGTTTAAAGTCCCCTGCCAGCTCTCCGGTGACAAAATGTTTCCTCTTGTTTTGTCTGTAGTACAGAAGCTATGTAGGGCTTTAGGATACAAGTAACATTTTCATTGTGCCTTCAATCCAGAATCCTCAGGTAAAGCTGAAAGGTACAACTGCACCTTGCAGAAAAAGCAAGCCAAGATTTGTTCTGAAACTGGCCTCAGGCGCTGTGATCAATTTGGAGCTGGGGTCAATCTGAGCCATTCCTTCTCGGAAAATCATACTTGACGCCTACGAAGTTGTGATGGGTCAAGTAATGCTACTCCCTTCCAACACTCCAGTGCTGTAAGCTCTACTTGACTCTCATTTGAAAGACAATGTGGTTCTACAATACTGCAAGCATCTCTTTTGTTGCCACTGCAGCTTCTGTTGTCAGGTTCAAGGGTTTGAAGCTGGCCTTTCTGCATGCCCAAGAGGAGGCTGCCACACCCTCCAGCCTGGAGACTTCCTCTGTGTGCATGCCCATCAGAGAATGTCCACTCTGCAGACCCGATGGTGAGGACCGTTTTACATTTTTCATCACGAACACCAGTGTAAAGAGCTGTGAAATCCCAGTCTAGATTCATCCCAGCCACTGATGAGCCTCCAAACCCCGAACAAATGAACATGCTACATCTCCTGCTACCATTCCATCCTGAGCTTGTGGTCCTGCACCTCTGAACAAGCACACTTCACAAGGACAGGAATCGTTGTTTGTGGCGGGACAGCCAGGACCTCACCCGCTTCAGAAGGCAGCCCCTCATTCCCAATAAAATCTCTGACCATGGTAGTTGCCAGGGGTTCTGCTACTGGATTCCAATGCGGCTCTGGCCTATTCTTCTTTCATCAACCCTTGTCCTTGGTTCAGAGTGTGGTACTCTCTCCAAGAAAGCGGTGGAGGACACCTGTCGGTTGCATGTTCACAGAACCAGCGCTCTCCGCACCATGAAACACTTATCTGTATCTCTTCGTACAGCACCAACAGAGCCTGAACCTTTCCTCTTGATAGGTTTACATTCATCTGCCCACTGACACCACGAGGGTGTGAAGAAACAGAAAGGTACGAAGTTCCTAGGTGTACTCTAGGTAGTGAGGAGGTGGGGAATACCTCCTGTTGGAACTGGGACCCTCACACACCCAGCAAGCTAGGTGTCATGCTTCATCATATGGGTCTGCTCCTCGTCGGGCCGGCGCTGCAAAGCTCGACGGGCACCCATAAAGGGGCTCTTTATCGGAGATCTTTAGTTCCTTGCGTATCGGTGCCGTGGGTGTGAGGGGCCTAGGTGTGTGTAGATGTGAGATGTGAATGTAAAATAGGTAATGGGAACCTCTGTAATAAGTTTATTTATTCTATATGGGTCCCAACCCAATTAAAAGGAATAGGGGGGGCGACTATTTTGATATGATGTCACAAAAATTTCGCTCAACCCCCAGGTGGTCAACATGTTTCTCGCCACAATTAGTCACGCTAATGATCAACTGGCGATTCTTCAGGACCTAATTTCAATAAACTATCTACAATGTGTGGCAAGGTGCAATGCTACCTACCTTCCGGTGGCAGCGGAGCGGGTAGGTCAACCACGAAGCTCCTAACGGGAGCAGTGACACTACATTGAGTGTCAATATACTCCGCTGCCAATTGATGAGGCAAACATAGACCTTATAATGGGTTGGTTGCTTGATTTCTCCTGGGTAATGACCCACGGGGAGTGCATTTGGTAGGTAGCATTGCACCTTGCCACACATTGTAGATAGTTTATTGAAATTAGGTCCTGAAGAATCGCCAGTTGATCATTAGCGTGACTAATTGTGGCGAGAAACATGTTGACCACCTGGGGTTGAGCGAAATTTTGTGACATCATAACAAAATAGTCGCCCCTATTCCTTTTAATTGGGTTGGGACCCATATAGAATAAATAAACTTATTACAGAGGTTCCCATTACCTATTTTACATTCACATCTCACATCTACACACACCTAGGCCCCTCACACCCACGGCACCGATACGGCAAGGAACTAAAGATCTCCGATAAAGAGCCCCTTTATGGGTGCCCGTCGAGCATTGCAGCGCCGGCCCGACGAGGAGCAGACCCATATGAAGAAGCATGACACCTAGCTTGCTGGGTGTGTGAGGGTCCCAGTTCCAACAGGAGGTATTCCCCACCTCCTCACTACCTAGAGTACACCTAGGAACTTCGTACCTTTCTGTTTCTTGACTTAATTAGGGCACGTACGTTGGACCTTTATTAAGCCTTCTCTGTCCCTCTTTTTGATATACCACGAGGGTGTGCCCAGGGTCCCCGTTCCCTTTGATGAGGAGGAAACTTGTCTTGATTTGAATTTCCTGGACATTACCCTGAGAAGTGTACAGACATCACTGCCTTGCTGTGGTCAATAGTGGTTTCTCCAATCAGAATACTCTGCTGGCTACCATCCATCTTGCACCTTTAAAATGGCAGCATGTTTGTAGGGCACAGTGAATGTGAGATTACTGTCTTGGCCCAACCAGATTCAAAAGTGAATCCTTACTACTTCCAGTTGTAATCAGGAGTGCTGCATTACCGCAGTAAGACAAACAGCCTGGTACCTGCCCTGTTTGTGGTAACTAAGCATACATCTGTTGGCTCAATGACTGGTCAGTATCATGCCACCCCAACTACATTGTTCAATATATGTTCACTCCCAACAGACTTCCTCGTCGTGGAAGTTTAAAGTTTGCCCAGAGCCATCTTTGGGGTCGCTCATTTCTTCGCTATCATGTTCCCCGTATACGAGATAGGACTCGTATTCATGAAGTCCTAGAAAATCCTAAAATTCTGGAGAAGGCTGGTAAATAATCAGCCCTTTATTTGCACTAATTGTGTGATTATTAAAGGCATAGAGAATTGTTATTTTAAAGAATCAAATGGCTCTGGATTTTGTCCTGGATTCCAAGAGTGAGGTTAGCGCCATAGCGGGGTCAGAGTGATGCTCATGCATACCTCGCATTGCACTAAGTATTCATGACCAAATAGATAACATGTCAAATAGTGTGAAGGAATTGCAGGAAACAAATTATGAGTTCAATCTGTGTGGAGCCTGGTCCAAGTTGAACGGTACCTTCAGGGGATTTGGAACAGAAATAAAATAGGTCATATTGGTGGATTTTGTCATTCTTTCATTTCTAAATATATTCTAATACAAGTCTGTACATGATGCATTCATCGCCTCTTGAAAAATAAAGATTCATCCCAGTCTTTTGTGCTACATTTCCAGAAGGCGATGATGGCACTCATAATAGTTTTGACTATGGAGACCAAAACTGCACTAATTAAGATGAAATGAGCCATGAGGTTAGTAGATTTATGTTTATTGATACATTCATCTATTTTTCACATTGAGTATTAAACTTTAGAGAGTAAAGTTTAGACATAGATGTACTTTTGCTTTAGGAGTTAAGGGTGAAAAGAAAAGGGATTTGCACGAATTTCCCTTAACATTGCTGTGATAGCTGATACCCTTTTGTTTGCTCAGGTGAATCATAGTTGTACAAGCCGCACCACTTTTCACTTATTCAGCCTCTCTCATGACTGGCATCTCTAAGTGAGGATTCTCAAGAAGTCTCCTCAGCCTCTGGAAGATTGCATTTTTTGTATCTTTTCTGAAGGTCATTTTGCACCTTTATCGTGAGAATGCTGTACGCCTGCAGTGTTTCTATTTCTGTCCCATCCTTGCTATTGGTAGTTGTATGAAAAACATATAAAGTTTCCATGCATTTGGGGTCATTAGCATCATATGCTCATCTATGGCACAGGGGAGCCCTGTTCGCTCAATCCAGTGATTTACAGATTGCTTTACTTGTGTTTTTGAAAAGCGCATTCAGACTTTGATAGGACCGTGGGTGGATTTTGCTTTTCCAACCTTTTACCTGATTTTAGCCATACTAGTCCAGTACTGAGATTAAGTATTCTCACAGGCGGTCCCTACTCTCTTCCCCAGCACCCCTGCTAGATTTAAGAGTTACTACCTGCTCATGTGCAGGTTGAAATGTTTCTATTTCTAGAAAATTGGGACAGATAATTTGGTGCCGTCAAGTGTCTGCTGTGCCTGCGCTAGTGCCTCGACAACCATCGGTTAATGGTGCACTATAATTACCACTTGAATTGACTTTAAACTGCCCCTATCATTAATTGAAATGTGCACTTGTGTCTCAGTGCAGAGAACCTCATAAAATGCTTAAACCAAATAAGGCTCAAGAGATTTCAATGTACAAAGTAAATCTATCTACCAAATTGCTGAATGAGGCTAGTCAGCGGCCACCTGCTACAGAGATATTTTTAATATGTATTCATAGGTTTCAATGCTGAATTAGTTGGTTCAGGTTTTCATCTTTTTTAAGTTCATAAAATAAATACCCTAGAATAACAGCTGTGGGTAACTTTCAGATCAAACATTCAACATCCAATACTTTTTCTTGGGAGATGGAGATCCTCAGAAAACGTCTTTCTGTAACCTGCAGGTCACAAGTGTCAATCTCAGTAGTACTGCTCAATAAATTAATGTAAGTGCTTAATTTAAGCAGGTGGTTTCCGGTGCTCGGCACCGGCACTTAATTGTCGACACCCGCATTTATGACAGCTGCCGCATGGTGGCACTGTTTGTATAATTTAGAGATGAGCAAAAACAGCAATTGTTTATTAATTTAGTATGCATTAAAAACAACTAATACCTGCCACCAAAGCTATTTTTGTAGCTGAATTGTCACACTTGTAGCAGTGTGCTGGTAAGATGCTGTGTAGGTTCTGTCATTGGCAACGCTGGCAATGGCAATGGGTGGTGCAAGCTGCACAGGCCTCCTGACTAGAGCCCTGGCACTTTTTTTTTTTTTTTTTTACAAATTATGCACTGATGTAGCTGTTGCAAAGATCTTGTTGTAAGCTGCCGGTCACTTTTTCTGATGTCATGAAGATAGCTCAGGACTCGATTTACAAAGGGACTTCTTACGACTCGTAAAGTTACAGCTGCGGAGTCTCTGTACTTGGGGTCGAATCTCCACACTCAGGGTTGAATGTCTGCCCTGAGCACTGCCGGGTGGAGATACGGCCCGAGAGCGGAGATTCCTCACTCGTGACTTTATGAGTCGTAAGTTCCTTTGTAAATCGGGCCCTCAGTGTGTTAATGTGGTGGGTGCAGAGATGTGTGTGTTACTTGTGGGTGTAGGTTAGAATCCCAGTAAGGGGGCACAGTTAATTTAACAGCTACATAACTCTACTAAACAAGTAGATAACATTTTCACAGCATGGTAAGGCAACTCAGACAATTAAAGTACAGATGCAGGTATAAAGTGCCTGCTGCAGGGACCATTCTGCATCCTGTAGGTCACATGTCTCAATATATGTTAAATAGTTTAGATGGACAGTGTGCGGTTTGCTAGGACCTGTGTGTATTCAGCATATCACAGATGTGAAAACTAGCAGGGTCAACTCAACCGTTTGTCATTCAAGGGACACTAATAACAGTGATACAAGTGATAGGCCAATCGTTACAGTTGTTAAAGCGAGACCTGGACCCCACCAGTGTGCAGTGGTTTGTAAAAAAAAGTGTATCTGCTTCCAACAATAACCTTTTCACTAAGTAACCATGCTACTTTTTTCTCTACGGCCAATGGAAGCTAAAGAAATGGCACAATGTTTGTGAGTTTAAGACTGGAAAAGTATTTCATTATTATTTTCTAAAAATAATGATTAAAAGTTCATATATGACTTAGTTACTAATAACCGTGGAAACATGCATGGGAGCCAGGCATGCGTGGTGATGTTGTGTCTCCACTAAAGCATCATAGGGCAGAGCATCAGTGCCAAGGTCACACCAGTGGTAGCAATGCACAGGCCAGTCATTTTCTGTAGAGCTGTACCAACACGTAGGCATATTGCTTCTCATAGATCCTGTTCCACGATTAGGCCGGTCCATTCCCAGGGAGCACATTCCCGCCCTCACTGGAAGGTCAGTCGCTGCGATGAATGAGGTTCGCCCTTCCTTCCCTAAGGATTCATGGCACTCCATCATGGTAAACGATGCTGAAGAGGATCCAGCCATTGGGCGAGGACTGGTCCATCATGAAGCATCTTCAGGCGTCAGACAGGTCTTGGGGTAACGAGGTGAGTGTGGAGAGGACTTCAGAGGTCATGGCTGCCCTGAGATGGAGCCAGAGCAGGGCTGCAGATGGGCCGCGGTGAAATGAGGGAGCGCGAGAGTGGGGCGTCAGACAGGTGTAGGGCGCTGTAGGGCAGTGCACAGCTGTGCCTCAGACCGGTGTGAGTGAGAGGAGAACTGCAGGCAGGGATGGGACATTTGTCTGTGGAGAAGGCAGGGCCTCGTGGAAATGAGGCCAAGCCGCGAGAATGAGGATAAACAGACTGAGCGCATGGCACCCGGTGCGTCATTAGACACCGGCCCTGACGACGTCGGACTCATGCAACGTAGCAAGACGCGAATCGTGCATCAAGCTCAGCTGCCGGTCTGGTTACATGTCCCTGCTCTCAGTATGTGTTAGTGTGGGTATAATTCAAAGTTATGGTGGTGGTTGAAAGGCTCGGTAGAGCTGCGCTCCTTTCTAAGGTTACACAAAATCGACTATAAGTACCAGCCCAGAAAACCCCTGAAAAGTGTGTAAGTACAGCCTGTAAGAGAAAGGACTCAGGTACTCCTTCCAGGCACTTCAGCAGCCCCTTCCAGGACTCTTATCCAAACTCACTGGAGTGTGACTTTGCCACTAGTTTGTGTCTATGGAGCCTTTCAACCACTGGATGTTTCTGCTGAGAAGGGAAAGTTAGGAGGACATTGCAATGCTGATGTTTGGTTCCACTCTTGCGTTAGTGTGCTGCCTGGCATGGATGCATACTCCTGTTCTCTGTGTGTGAGTGTGCCCTGCATGGCCTGTATATTTCTCGCAGATCTTTTCTTCAGTGTCCACAATGTATAGTTTCTGGGGACTGGATCCACGTCTTCACATTAAAAGTGTGCTCATGTCTTTGGAAAGGGCCCTTCAGGCTGAACCAGGTGATGATGCATTAACTAATCCAGGTCTGAAATGGCATGAAGAGCGCCAAGAGGGATGTCTGGGACTGTGTGTGCACTATCTAGGTAACATTACCTGCTGATGGAAAGGTCTGGCACTCCTACCTTCCCACATTGGAGCCAAGCTTTGCCACTTGCTCACTTAGAGGTCACTCACTGCTGCCTGCTCACTCAGAGTCCAAGCAATGCTACCAGTCTGTTGAGAGGCCTACTGCAGTGACCAGGGCCGGACTGGAACCCAAGCAGCCCTGGAAAATGTTGTCAGATCACCCCCATACAGAGCATAACGAGCGAGCATGACCACCACAAAGGGGGTTGGGGGGGGTTCTACTTCAAGAAAATATGGGAAAACTTAGCAAAAAACAGTGCACTTTTCAACATTTTTCACGATATTTTAGGGTTTAAAACATAGTAAATGATGACCTTACAGTGAACCAGGATGCAGAAGTCCTTGTTAGGCCTCTTCAATGATTCCCTCTCTATCGCCCTCCAACAGTGCCTCTCACATCTCCATAGCCCTGCTCTCACATGGGGCATATTATCAAGAACGGCGTTAAAATTATCGCCGGTTTAGCGGCAGAAAACTGCCGCTAAAGCGGCGATAATGGGCTTGATAATATGCCCTGGAGAATTCCAATAGAAGCCCATGTTCACACCAGAACATGGACTTCTATTGGAATTCTCAAGGGCATATTATCAAGCCCATTATCGCCGCTTTAGCGGCAGTTTTCTGCCGCTAAACCGGCGATAATTTTAACGCCGTTCTTGATAATATGCCCCTAATGTATTTTATTTGTTTTATAGTGCCTCTCATACTAGTGTAGGGTGTTGCAGCACTTTACATCACACACACGGAGAGACAATGAATCATATGTGTGTAAATCAGTGCATAGAAAATGTTAAATAAGACAAAGGGGACTTCAAGGTGTAGGATTCACGTCATTTATACTAGCAGGCATTTTTTAAGAGTGCTTGGTTTGGAAAAGCACAAACTCAGAATTCAGAACGTGACAGAGTGGTTAGGGTTGGCTTTACTAATGCGAATTTAACCTGTACAATGCAGTTTGCATGCAGCCCTTTGATGCCAATTCATAGCTCACTGTGCTAGATTATGATTGCAACCTCTGAACTAAGCAGTAACAAAATGATCTCTGTGACAAAAGCAGCAACCCATTGAGCTATGCACATAAAATATTGTTCTGTGATCTGCCTGGTACACATTCTTTGCAGCATAAATATTAGTCCTCTGCACTGATGAGTCAAAACTGCCAGTAGACAAAACTGTGATCTCTAGTTCCAGCAGGTACATTTGGAGCCGGCTTTAGGGCGGTGCGACTGGTGCGGCCGCACTAGGTGCTGACCTTAGAGGTGGAGCTGTGTTAATCAATAATGTAGGATTTAAAAGCACCTATTGCAGAGTTCCTTGTGTGTCCAGCTTTCAGGCAGCAATACAAATGTCAAGATAACTCTTGTGATTAATGTTCCTGCTAGAGAGAGAGAGAGATCAAAGTTTTATCTAGTGGCAGTTTAGACTCGCCATACAGTAGCACAGAGGGTTAAAATGCCTGCTGCGAAGAACAGATCTGTATATTATGTGGATTACTGAGTAGATTAATAAAGCCAGCCTTTACCAGCGCTTTAAAACAAATGAAACATAATTGAGAGAGGGGTCATGGAGGGGTGAGGGGCACTTTTGCCGGGTGGTAGTGAGGGAATCCGAGGAGGAGATCATGGGGGGGAGGGGAGGTTGTCACACTAGGTGCCACCAGCGCTGTAGCTGGCCCTGGGTACATTAATCACCAGAGTTATCGTGACACTTTGATTGTTGCCTGAAAACAGCTGGATATACAAGGAACTCTGCAGTGGGTGCTTTTAAAACTGCTGCCTGGGTACACAACGTTCCCCATTAACAAAACCGGCCCCCACCCTCCAGCCTCCTCGGGAAACGTCCGATGCCCGGAAGAGCCAGTCCGACCTTGACTGTGACCTGCCTAGTGAGAGGGTAGACATTCTAATCTGCTGACAGGGCAGGTGCCACTACCTGCTGGAGATCGAAGAATTGTTACTCATCCACTGAGAGGACAAGTACTTCTCCTGCCCAGTGAGAGGCCAAGCAAGGCACCTGTCCACTGAGAGGGAAGACTCAAACACTGACCTTTGAAGAGGCCATGAACTGTTACCTGTCTGCTGAGAGGATGTACAGCAGAGCCTGTCTGCAGCGAGGCCAGGGACCACTGCCCTAGCCCTGTTTATCTGAATTTATCGAAATGAGGTCAGAAATACTGGGTGTGCTGTTATCGATGCCGGACATGCTGCTAAAAGGCAGTGCGATCCCTTGATGGGTTAAGAGCCGCTGTAGCTATGGGTGCGAAAACTGTAGGTAAGGAGCCCGCGTCGGCCCTCATGCTTGTGAAATAAAAAGTATCATTAGTTCAGGTCGTAAAGCCTGCTATTTAAGCACCATTTCAGTTTGTGGTGTGCTGCACAAATGGTGCACGCTCTAGAGAAAACATGAGTGATGCTGAGTGTAGCCCTTTTCACGAGAAGTCCTTTAGAAGCATTAACTCTAAGCCCAGCATGGCACCAGAACAAGTGTTTTGAGGCCTATGATGTGTCTGGGCCACTGGTGGCAGCAATGATGAATAAGTTGGCGAAGGTAGAATCTAGATGGAGCCTGGAACCTGCAGTTACTGTTTTGGAGAACATTCCATGATTTGTGAGTCAGGGTTATTTACAACAATGTCAAGGATGACAAAGTGTCGAATGGTATAGCACTGTCTAAGCCATTGATCCCTTTTAGTACATAATAAAAACAGCTGGGCCTGAGTCTTGGCTGTAAGTGCTGCTTTCATTTATGAGACTTCTGTTAAAGTCCAATGGCAGTACTGCTGGATGAATGTGTTGAAGTAAAAATCTATTAATCTACAAACATCATACAAACAACAATCACAATCCTGCAGATTAATGACCAGTATAGCTGACTGAAAATAAAAAATAAAAAAATTAAAAAGCAAAATTTCCTGAGCGTTTTACCTGCGAAGAGTTTCTATATACAGGGGCAGATTTACAAGCTCTTGCGCCACTTTTGCGTCACTTTTAACATGGGAAAAGTGACGCAAAGTGGCGCAAGGGGCTTGTAAATCTGCCCCACAATATTTAACATCAGTGCAAATAATGCCCGTGCTGAGTCATAATCAGTGTGAGTACAAGAGGTGCTACTGTTACTGAATCATTCTCCGTTTGTTTTTGTGCTGAAAGTGCAACCACAAGTAACTCACCATAAGAGCCAGTGGAACCATCTATATAAAGAATAGCATCTGAGTCACTGTCAGTATCAGTGTCAGTAACTCTCTGGAAGGCCCATTAACTCACTGGCCATCAGTGCTCTAGTACCAAAGTTCAAATCTTAGTACATCTGTCTCTACCAATGCCCAGAACCCTAGTGAAATCCGTAGTAGTCGAGCTCCGATCCCTGCAGGCACCCCCTGTAGCTTCCTGTGGGTCTGCATAGCGCCTGCTAGGCTTAAACCTCCGTATATGCTGTTCACATTATGCAAATCACTGTTATGTTTCCTGTTTAAATGGCCTGTGAAAGGATCTCCCTGGAGCCGCCCGCTCAGAGGCTGAGAATACTTCAAAGGGTCGAAGTTCACTTCAGAAGAACATGAGTCCAGTGCACGTTTATCTGTGTGTTCTCATTTCGGCCTCATGTAAGGAAACTGCTCCCACAGAACTTATGAATATATATTAATCAATAGCATTGCAATTCATGTTTCTTCAATGTTTCACTTGTTCACAGGTGTCCAGTCGCAGATAGTTCTGACCCAGACGGGCTCAGAGATGAAGAAGCCGGGGGAGTCTGTGAAGCTGAAGTGTGAGGGATCTGGGTTCACTGTGAGCAGCACGTGGATGGGCTGGGTCCGGCAGGCCCCGGGGAAAGGCCTGGAATGGCTTGTTCGGTACTATGACCCCAACAACAAGAATTATAACAGCGCCATCCAAGATCGGTTCACGGCCTCCAAGGACGGCTCCGCTTTCTATTTACAAATGGACAGACTGAAAGCTGAAGACACGGCCACGTATTATTGTGCTAGAGACACAGTGCAGCAAATACATCACTCTTCAGAGCAAAAACCTGCTTGCAGTACAGGAGATGTCCAGAGAGTGGCGCAGGAGACTCACTGTTACAATCCAAAGCGGCCTCAGCAGTACTAATGTCTGCAGCAACTGACGGTCATGTAATCCGTTGTTAGTCTGAAAACACACTTGTGAAGACAAATCCTCTCTGTTATACCGTGACCTAAATTTAATGATAGTAGCTCCTCACTGACAAACATTCGAAAACTTTCACAAGTATTTAACAAAAGTTGTAGAAAAATGTTGTAGGAAAGAGCATAGCTGCAAAGGTTTCAGATTGCTATTTGTGACATTTTCATAATTTCAGTGAAATTTCAATGACACTATCTCCGTTACCACTGACCAGAGTCACCCGACCCTCAGTGGCACGGCTCATTCCATAGCTGCCAAGTTTTCAGTACGCACATGAGTGACATTTCTCTGTTTTCAAGTCACCTATGAGTGATATTCACGTCTCATTTGCTGAACATTCAGTGCCACTTTATAACTGGATTAAGAAAATGTATGGTACAAAATGAAAATCTTGTTTTAGTAAATGCAGCGTAGTACCAGGATTAAATAAACCCCTCACACCTGACATGGGGTACTTTGAGATTTGTGAAGTTGCCCTGTGCCCTTTCCTACCGTACCTTACCTTCCTGTAATATTTTGTAGTAGCATTAAATGAAATGCAGCTGGTAATCTATACCAAATAACTGTCTTATCTCGGGGTCGGCCTGCATATATACTTTGATCTGTAAGTTATTAAATTAATTTTCTATTATAAAAATGTTACACTAGTTTGGCATTTCAGTGTTGCAATTGATACGCATTCCCCAAATTAATGACTGCAGTTTTCCGATCTCTAATGAACTTACTTAGCTGCCACCAGCCAGTGCGCTGCACATTTATCACCACTCGCTGGGCTGTGGGATGGCACAAGCCTGGGCTGGAGTTGCTGGCCAAGGTCATGCTTAAATACTTGTGTGGTCTGCCAACCGAAAAAGTCCCAGGATAAGGAGAATGGACAAACACTTTGCCCCCGTTCCTGAAACCACATGTGATCGCAGGGCAAGAGCTGCGTATCTCACTTTAATTACAACAATCCATGGCAATATGTGGCCAGACTGGTTGGGGGTTTAGGAGGAGATGGGCCCAGCAGCAGGGCCGGTCCTAGGATATGTGGGGCCCCGGGCAGAATAGGAACATGCGAGGCCCCTATAATTTGCATAAGATTTAACCTCACAGGAAGTGACATCATAGGAAATAATATCAATTGGCCATTATTTATATGGCATTGAGGAAGCTGCTTTGCAAGAAGCTGCTTACCTAGTTTGGATTTCAGTAAAATGGTTAAAATAGTATTAATAATTCTAATAAAATATGTACATAGATATTAAATCTCTATTAAGTAGAATTACATTAAAGGTATTCAACTCCGGCGTTGTTCTATTGAATGGGATGAATGAAAATGATATGCTGACTGAGCTTTCTGGCAATAGGAGCGCTCCAAAGGAGAGGTGCAGATTTTACTAATGTGGAGAAAGAACAGTTTTAAGTGTTTTTCGAAATGATTGGAGTTAAACCATAGCTCAAGAGGGAGATAGTTCCAGTCCTACAGAAAGGAGAAGGATCTGCCTCCAATCAGTGCCATCTAAATGTATGGATGGCACAGGTGTTTGGTTGGCACAGAGTATGGGGTTCTGGAATGAACGTAAGGAGCGTTGTAGAAAGAGAGAACCTTCACAATGACAAATGGATAGTGCCTTGCAGATAGAGGGTTTTGGACCAAAAACCCAGCAGACAGCAGAAAGGTGAGAAGAAATAGCATAGCAATGCAGCCATCTTAAATGAGGAGCCTAGCACGGTTCTGAATGATTTGAAGGGTACTGAACGCAAAAATGCAGGAAGCCCAAGACAGAGGGCATTTGCATGATCTAGTGAGAAGATAATTGTTAGTACAACAGCCTCACGGTAGTGAGAGGACAGAAAAGGAATGATTTTCTGTTGCTTATGGATGTAGTAAAGGCAAGAGGATGAAACATGGTTAATATGTTCTGAAAAAAGGGAAGATGCTGGAAAATGAATCCAAGATTTTTTTGCTGAGTCTGCCAATGTGGGTGATTGACCCACTTCCACCAGCCACCAAAGAGAACACCATATGGTATGAGACCCTTTAAAAATGAGAACCCTTGATTTGTCACTATAAGGTTTTAATGAATTTGTCTTCATTCAGAAATAAACTGATAGTATGCACGTACAAGCATATTCTTCGGCAGAGACCTGATTGCCCCTGAGAGAATTCATGTTTGGGTATGAATATGCGCAAGATATCAGCAAGATACCAAAGGACTGTATGAGTAAGGCTAACTGGGGATGATAAAGTTTAAACAGCAGAGACCCAATAAAATCCACAAGTCAGAAGTTTAGTACGTAACGGAAATAGGTGGCACATGGATTTTTTCAGATTTGCCAGATAGGATAGAGGTAAACCACAAAAGGTGAATACCTTCAACTCCAAGTTGTGCTAGTTGATTTATAAGCACTGGCTTGGAACCAGTGTCAAATGTGGTACTGAGGTTTAGTAATATTAAGGCTTCTCTAACTCCATGATCAAGAGTCAGCCACAAATCATATGACACAGCATGAAATGTTACTTCAAACTCCTAATGTTGTCAGAAGCCAACCAGCACAAAGTCAATTAGTAAATTACTTTTTATGAAAGAAATTTGGAAGTTGACTTCTTTTTTGTTTCCACACTAAAGCCTTGGCATGCTGTGCAGGTGGTCAAACATTTAATCAGCTTTCTTAGCCTATGATCACACTGTGTGAAAAATCTTTGAGCCGGGAATCACCTATGATCATACAGTGTCACTTTCCTGAGAAGACTATCACAGCATGTTAACTTTTTCAGTGTCCAATAACATACCCTTACTGCATGTGAAAATAAAGATGTATTCTCTAAGTAGCAACCATGATTGTACATTGAGTTTATTTTAAAAGCTAGGACAATGGATCAGTGTGGTGTGTTGGCACTATTCTCCCATATACCTTCTGTGCTGCAGTATTTCCTATTTCCAAGTTTGAACATAAACTTATATTTTGTGCAAAACAGTGAGAGCCCTCGGTGTAAATCAGCCATCTATTAATTTGATTGAACTATTTTAAAATGGCAATGTCTACCCTCAAGAAGGAACGCATTTCAAAGGGTAGGAATACTTCAAGTGAAAAGAAAAGTAAATGGAAAAAAACTTTTTTATATAGCACTTAATATCACACATTTAACAATACTAAGCACTGTAAATATGTTTTATTGATTGCCAACTAAAACTTGTGACCTGCTGCCCATTGTAATTTAAATTTAAATATGTTTAATCCCCTAAATAAACCTGCATTCTGAAATAAGTTGAAATGTCAAATTCCTGAATGGTTCCCCTGTCTAATGTAGACAATATACTTTGGGGGAGATTTACAAAAAATTCATGCAGCGCAGCACAGCCCCCCGCGAGGCTGCGCTGCCTTGTGTGACAGGGAGGAAGCAGGAGAGCGCCTAATCTTCAGAGATATGGCTCTCTCCTCCCTTTTCCCTTGCGCCGGCGCTGTTTACAGATGCCGTGCACCATGCATACACCTTTGTGCCACTGCGCTAGGTTGTGCATTAGTCTAGCATAGGTTTGGTACAGGAAGGATATCCTTCCTGTACAAATTTCGATGCCCAGTTTTTCCCACTTTGTATGCGTGCTGCACAGTGCAGCACGCATGCAAATATGGAAAAGGAAGGAGAAATGAAAGCATTTCTCCTTCTGTGCGCCTACTAGAAAAGGGCGCAGTTTTCTCATGCTAAACCCAATCTATTTTATTTAGCAAATTGGGTTTAGTATGAGCAACCTTGGGTGGTTGCATGCGAACGCCCATGCTCCACCCTCGGTACGCCCCCATACGCAAAGTAATGCTAAGCAGCGCTATGCGCTGCTTCACATTACTTTTCCATTATTTCCAACGCTAAACAAATTTAGCGCTGGGAAGTAAATAGGGAAAAAAAGATTTTGCGCCGATTTGTGTCACTTTTGTGATGCAAACACAGCGCAAAATCTTAATAAATCTCCCCCTTTGAGTCCAGATGGAGATAACGTTTAGCATCCTCTTTGGTCAGGGTAATTTTGGCCCAAGTATGGCAGAAATAGTTGCACTAAGAACTATCCCCCGATTTAGCAGTAATGTTTACATTAGGACCCACGTGCAAATCGGGCTTGCTCCTGTTTTGTCCTCCTCTAGGAAGGGAGGAGACAATGCAGGTAGGGCACACATGGAGTGATAATGGTGTACCAGGAGCTTAGAGAGTAGATTAGAGAACAGTATGCAATAAGGAGAGGTGATTACTGGGTGAGAATGTTGCAGACAGGAAACTGTATTGATTGAAAGGGTAAAATAGAGCACATGGGAAAATGGGGATTACAGAAGGAAGAAGGTAAAAGACAGGAGTGCAGTTCTTATATGAGAATGAGGCACAGGAAAGTGGTGCAGATTGGATAGAATGGATCATAGATGTGGCTTCTTGACCACTTTTTATGGAAACTGAGCCACAAATACTATCTTCTGCCACTTTTCAAAGTATTCTTGGGGAGGGTGAAACCCCAAAACCACTGAGAAGGGTGAGGCTTGCCTGGCACACCATAAATTATTGTATGTTTCATTAAGGACCTCTGCATTTTAAAGTTCACCAGTCTCCCGGCCTCTTACCTTTTTGAGTGGATTCATCCCCTCTTACATCCTTGTCTTTTGCATGCAATGCCCTTCATCTCATCTCTCTACCAGCTTTTTTGCATTGATTCTGCCCATTACATCTATCTTTCCTCTTCCCATGTCTCCCTTTGAGCAAGCCCAGTGGGCTGAAAAAAAAGGGTGGATCTCTAAAAGGGGTGTGGACTATGAAAGTAAGGGCATAGCTTAAACGCAATCTAAATTTCTGTGATTCCCATAGTGTTCCATCTGACTGGTACTTTGGTTCCTTTCTGTGCTCTCTGTGACTGAATCCAGAAATATAACCCAACAACTGACATAGACCTAAAAACAGCCAGGAGTATTGGTTTTGTCAATGGTTGTTGGCTGTTTAAGCTAAATGAGTAACAGCAATAAATCATTTTACTTTCACCATGTCACTGTTTTGATCAGTGAGTAGCACCTTCACACACATTTGCACAGAGTCACAACTGGTATACGGGACCATTGCTGTTTGTGCTCTGCAGAGGGGCCATTTATTGAATGTTCATGTATTCTGAACACCTTTTTGACCCACAGACAGGCACAGTGTGAAAGTTGTACTGCCTGCAGCCTCAATTGCAAAGTGCTCAACTGTAGCCTGTTATAAACACCTGGAGGCAACTCGGTACAAAGTGTGCATCATCCAAGACTAATATGCTGTGAAATGAAATACAGAAACACACATCCTGGAAACAGCTAGCACTCTTGGGGAATGCAAGATTAAGAAAAGCATGTGAAATATAAACAGGACCCAAATCACTTTCATGGATTACCCTAACATCAGGGCCACTGGAATTATGTGGCAGGAGAGGGCTGAATTGTGTGGCAGGCTGAATAAATTATGTGGTGAGAAAAGGCAAATTATGCGGCATAATACGGCACATTTTGAAATAGTATTACTTCATTTTTTTCTATTTTTGAACTTGGTAACTTTCTGGGAATTGGTTGCCCCCTATTGGCACCAAATAACACCCATATTTAGCAATGGGAAATAGAAAGTTGAGTATTCAGCTTTGCAAAGGGCCTTCCAACACGCGGCAACACGTGTCGCTGCATTTTTTGTTACTTTTGAACCGTTTGAGCTAGAAACAAAAATGTTTTTTGTTAAAATCTGTAGATTATGCGGCAGATGATGGATTATGTGGCAAATGTATATTTATGCACAAATCGCAACTGCCGCACAATTGCATAATTCCAGTGCCCCCGCCCAACATGCAGCGCCAGACTGGGACAGAAAATAGGGCCCAGTAACAAAATAAAAGGGGCCCCCCATTAGTGAATTAGGTTGCTAGAAAAGTGTCCCATGTTTGCAAACTAGGACAGTTTTTAACTTGTAAAGACATGCTGTATAAGTTTTTTGTAAGGTATGGAAGACTGAATTGATATGAATTTGCTGCAAGCAATGTTTGCTTTAATATCATGAAAATCAACAGTAAAAATCGGCTCAGCTGACCAAAAAGCAGTTCAACAAATAGCCAAACAAACAGCCTATATACTGACCTGACAGCAGTGCTTGAAGTGGGATGAAAAAACTGGGGGGTCTTTCAAAGGGGCATGGCCATTGTAATTAAGGGTGTGGCTTAAAAACATGTAAGCTATAAATCTGTGCTTAGCATAGAGTGCTACTCGAATAGTATTTTGCTGCTTCTGTCCATTCATCCAGATAAATAATACATCAAGTAACATTACACATACAACAAGCCAGGACTATTGGCTTTGTCAGTGGTGATTATTTGCATAAGATGAATTGGCAACAACTCTGGCTTCATTGTATAGAATTTTGAAGACGCTTCAGTGCTGAAATGATGAGACTGTGAAAGAACTATAACGAGTCTCTTTGAAGTTAATCAAAGGCAATGAAGGGTTCTACTGCTGCAGAGTTTAGATTTTTTTTTTCCACCCTGAGGGTGAGGGCAAAAATGGAGAGCCTGATAGGGACCCGTCTCAGGACCCGGCCCTCTTAAAGCCCTGACTGACAGATTAGACCGTCGGGCACAGCCTGACTGCTCTATAGGCCAGTCTGACCCTGCTAGTGTGCTATACATTAATTGTGCAGACAGTGGATCAATGTTTTTGCAGGCAAAGTTAAGGACATGAATATAGGGCCCAAGAGGGGTCCTTTTCAATGTCCATTTTAATTTACTACCGGGTCTGAGACTGGAGTGACCCAGTACACTTAAGCCCTGCTCCATCCAATTTTACATGCTGATTCTGCTCCTCTGTGTGCACCTCTTGTCTAACTGCTGTACTCGCACCTATCTGACCCCCCCTCCTCACTTTATTCCAGTTGCTTCCCCCTTCTATTCACCTCTCTGCTCCCTTTCCCTCATCCTCGGTGAGCTGAGCAGTTTTCTTTGTGATGTGCCGTTATTCTGTCTTTTGCTGTGCGCCCTGCAGGATATTCTGCCTTTCATTCATACAGGGGCAGGGCGCACATTCACACGTAAGGGCTCTTAAATTACCTGTCTAACTGCTGTCATCAACATGCAGATGCAACCATTAGGCCCACAGTGAGGGGCAGCAGGGGAGATTGATTAAAGAAAAGAAAAAATATAAACTCTTAGGGGGCCCCCTGGGCCTCGAAACTCTGGAGTCAATAGAGGTGCGAGGCTCCACGGCTGTGAGCAGGCGTGGGGCCCTGGGCAGCTGCCCACGCTGCCCATGCCCAGCGCCAAACCTGCCCAGCAGGCTGCAAACCAACACTCTGCACCATGACCCTTTCCACAACACTATAAGTGGTCGGACGGCACAGAAAGAACTACTTACTTGTTTTGTTGATGGCATGCGCTGCAAAGACAAACAAAACTGCCGCCCACCATTGTGTCGAACTGCGGCCAATCTGCAAAGTGCGTGATGCTGCTGGCCATGAAACGGGTGGTGCCTTTGCAGGTAAATTACAGACGAGGTGATCACCCACCCCCAGAGTAGACTCAGGGACAGGTCAGGCAGGACACGGCTGATTGATTTGTAAAGGCCTGGCCTCCCTGTGTTTCAATTATGCTAAACGCTCAGTAAGGTTAATGATTATTTCAGGTCCGACATTGCACAAGTTATCTGTAAAAGAGAATACTTTTACTTAGCTTAGTCACTCAGCATTACAGTCGAGCAGCAGGCTCGCAACAGCGAGTGAGTCATCTGCCCCAGCGCTGGGGGTCGGGTGAGCCTCAGAGGGTGTGGCCCGCCCAAGGGATCGTTACGCCGCTGCAACCGTGGTGCAAGCAGCATGCTCACCTGCACTGCCAGAATCCCATGCACACTGCAGCCGAGCAGCCTACCCATTTTAAATTTGAAATGCCGCCCTTGCGCCGGCCCTATTAAATTGAGCCACAACTCACTGAGAGACTTACGCTGTCTGACCATTGCCATTGGGCACCAACAATGGTTCCTCTCCTGACATCAGGCCACGTAGTGTTACATTGTAGCACAGGAGCAGACGAACCAGCCCCCAAGCCTGTCGGAGCAGCGCGCATCGCGCTACCACTACTGATTTCAGTATAGGGACATTATAGGTGTTCCGGCTTGACAGCTGTGAGGCGCTATAATGCGTGACAATGCATTTCAGTGCGGTGATGCGGACCGCCACGATGAAATGCGTTAGTCTAACGCCTGATGCGTGGTACTTGGCAGGACTGAAAGAGAGCACTCAGAGTAGATAAAAAGTGATAAATACATTAACCATGAGATTATTAACCTTTTGGCTACTTCGGATCCGATTGAAACACAAGCCATTTCTTTGATTTAATCCTCAACAATAATTGAAACAAATACACACACGAGTGCACACTATATGAACTCAGCACATCTATTTTCCTCTGCAAGTGCATGTTCAAATAAAAAACAATTACACAATAGTGTAAAACCCAGGTTATATTCACAAATCAGTAGATAATTGTTAGAAATTGCGTTTCTGGTTGGCAGAGGTATGCAACCAATCCAAGCAGGAGCCACAATCTTAGTCAGGATAAGTCACAAAACACCCTAAATTAACCTGTGCCCACCCTCTGGTAGCTTGACACTGAGCAGTCAGGCTTACTTAAAGGAAATGTGCAAACACATCAAACAGTAAAACTGCGAAAACACCACAAAATAGATTCGAACCAGGTTAGAGAAATAGCTCTTAATTTAATAAATAAACAAGACCAAAATGACAAAATCCAATAAGTAGAATTCAAGATATGAATCTCTAAGAAATGAAGGTGAAAATAGCACTTAAAGCAATAAGCTCCTGTTAGGATATCTGTTCATGCCAGACTGGGACAAAGTCAAAAGTTCAAACCGGCTGCTATGGAGTGCAGGCCAGATACAGGGACCCGAAAGGCCGGCTGAAAAAAAGTTCCTTGGTGCAGCCGAATGATGTGTTGGTGTTGATCCCGCAATCAAGGTAATACACAGTTTTACTTCATGCAATGATTGCGACGCGCTAGTCCCAAATACAAAGCGCTGGCTCCTAGACGTGATAATTCCAAAGTTGATGCGCCAAGTTTCGCCACTCAGTCGCGGGGATGCGGCGATTGTGTCTCTGCAGTGACAGCGATGCAGTAGTTCAAATGGCAATGCGCTTGATCTGAGTGCACCGGTTCTGTTCTCACCACAGCAGCGATGCGTCGAGTCTGCTCTTGCAACAGTGGATGCATTGGTTCCACTGGAACAAGCACCTAAGTCCACTTCCAATGGGCCAGGCACAGGACCAGGGTGGTAGACTTTTATGTCCCTTATTCTTCAAATCAGGAGGCTAGTCAGTTAGCCCTTGATGGAAGTCCAGTCTTTTGCCCAGTCAGAGAGAAGTAGGCAGCAGGGCAGAACAGCAAGACAGCAGTGTTCCAGAGCAGCAGTCCAGCAGAATGGCAGTCCTTACGCACAACAGTTCCTCTTCCTGGCACAGTGGTTTCAGCTCCAGAAGTGTACTGTGGCTAAACACACACTTTTGTGTAAGTTTATGTTTGTTTTGGAATTCACAAAACTGCATTTTAATAGTAAGTTTACTCCGCATATAAAAAGATATGACATGCCTATCTTTTTATGTGCGCAGTTCCCCACCCCTACTACGGAGTCTCCACACTCATAAACTTACTATTAAAATGTAGATACACTAGTAGCATTTAATTTACAGGCCCTGGGAACTTGTTGTGCAATTTAATAGGGACTTATACATAAATTAAATGTGCCAATTGTGGATACATCAATCAAACCATGTTTAGGGTATAGAGCACATGCACTTTACCAGTGGTTGGCAGTGTTAAAGTGCTCAGAGTCCTAAGGCAAACAAAAAGGAATCAGCAAAAACATGAGGCAAGCAGGCAAAAAGTTTGGGGGATGACTAGCCTAAGGCTGTCAGGTCTGACAGTAACCATGTGAAATCAGAGCTCTCACTAAAAGCAGTGGGACAGACTCAGTACCTGGTGTGATACTGGCCTCAGACAGACACACAGCATGAATTGAACTTGGTATGGGTAAAGCTGGAGACCATACAGCATCTTCGTGTCAAAAACAGTGACTGCATAAAAGTGAGAAGACCAGGTACTTGTTATGCCAGAGTAAATGTTGCCTACTCTGCCTGTGTAAGTATTTCAGCTCTGCTGAAAAGTGCAGGCTCACCCTTTCCAATACAAGAAGTGTAGGTGCTTGGAGTCTGTAAGTGGCTGTTCACATAAAGCAAAAGATGGGAGAACGTTCAGTCTGAAAGGGTTTTTTGGGCAGTCTACCTGTGTATACATGCATAGATCACTAAGTGGTTAGAACACTGGCTCTCTAATATTCAGATGCATATGATGTTCTAGAGAATCATAATCAATTTAGCTAGAATCTGATTGGTAGTTAAGGTCAGAGGATGTTTTAATGTGAGTAATAACTGTGCACATTACCACCTGCTCCGTCCTGAACTAGCAATCAGCTTTTGACTAAATATGTTTTTTTAAATCTTATGATCTTTTTTAAACATATCTTCATTGATTTTAATTATAAGTATATCAAATACCTTGTGGAGGCAATACAATAGTCTTCAAGATGAAAAGACAATCCGTGACACCGAGAACAATAGGAGGATGAAAAACATGTCTGCATGCTCGTTCATCAGAGGGCCTTCCATCCATCCTCAAATTTGTTCCCATACAGAAACCTACTGCGACAGAAAAGTCCACTTAAAAAACAAGGGCAATGCTGAAGATGATGCTCACATAACACAGGAATTAGCTTCTGTGACAGACATGACGGCACATACCAGCACAATTTTCCTTTATCTCTTGTAGACAGAAATGCACTATCTCTTGAAAATATGTTCAATAATGTACAAATTATTGAAACGAACAAGTCAGGTATTGCCCCCCAGAGTATACACCACCGGAAGTAGATCTGAGTGTGTTAACAGAGTTAAGGAAGTAAAATACTCCGAAAAATATACTTACGTTTTTTAACAGCACCTTAAGTGATGGACTTAAACGTATTAACAATCTTTGTCATTCATCTGAATTTCCGTTAAACAATTCTTTTAATCCCATGGGTAATTATGAAGATCTCTCTGAGGCTCTAAAAGCATTTCAGAATATCCTTGAATCAATGTTGTTGCTGCTTGAAAAAACCCTGGTAAACTCGTAACAACTTGGGAATCCTAACACCTTTCTTCAAATCTTACCAAGCAAAGAGGTATCACTACCCCATCACATGAACAAGAAGAAATAACGTTAGGAGAACATATAGCTTCTCAGTATAAGGAATAATAGAGTCAAGCAGCTTAATTTTCAAACAGCGAAAAAAGGAGAAACACATAGCATAAAATAATTTTTTTAAAACTGCCCAAAACGCATACGTTTTGACCTAAAGAATGAATTTACAATAAATAATCAATTAATGATCCATAGAATGTAAAATGTAGAGTCAGTTACTTGCCAGGGCCTAGAGTCGTTATTGCCCAACCCTCCTGTGATTCCTGGAGAACCATGCGGTGGGTTAAATCCTCATGCTTCCGAATTTGAATCCTCTCCTTTAATACCGGTGGAAACACCGCTAGGGCTAGAAGCCCCAGTGCCTGCTTTACATTCCGAGCTAATGAGCACAGTGGTAGAAAATAGTAATCCTACACACTTCTCCTCAATTATTAAAATCACAGATCTCCTTTCTGAAGGCAATTGGAAAGTATTCTTGAGCTCTGAATACTTATTCACAACTTCAATTGCTCTCATCAACAGAGATAAAATTGGTTTAATTACCAGTAAAACAAGACCTGTCTATAGTGAGGGTTTAATTTTGGTCGAACTTAATATGGATGATTATTATAAAGGAGCATGATACTCAAGAACGGCTATGATGTACCCCTAAAAATGTATGATGTACCCATGGTCTCCCATACAAATTCCTCAAAGAATATATGTAGTGGTATGAGCAACGTGGAACAGCTTAACAGGAGTCCCCAGGCAAAAACAATTGGGTGTCAGAGTAAGACGAGACACTTTAACTCCATTATTATCCTGTGTGAGAAATCAGGACCTCTTTGCAGTGCCCCCCCCCCCACTTTTTGCCCCCATTTGACTACGAGGTGCTGATTTTCTGACTCTGACTGTGCCTGGGCTCTGCTAACGAGACCCAGAGGCTGTGCACTGATTAAAAGTATATAGTAATTAGGTGTAATTTAAATGGGTACTGACAGCCTAGGTGTAAGTTCCTAGTATATAATAGGGCATGTGGGTATAGAGGTCCAGTAGGCTTTAATACACCTAAGTGTGCACTACTGTGTTGCTTGATATCATTTTAAAGGCAGCACTGAATTTCAGGATGCCTTTGCATTCAATTTATATACAAATTCGACTTTGGATTTAAAGGTACTTCCAAAGTCTCAAACAACCTTATTTTTACATATAAGTCACCCCTAAGGTCACCCCTATGTGTCACAGGGGTAGGGTGCCTTGTAACTATAAGCAGGGACATTATAAAAGATGTTTTATAAACCCTGTGGAGGGAAAAACTGCAAATGTTGCTTTTCCTAATTGTAGAAAACAAGTTCCATGGGCTAACATGAGACTAGATTAGTTAAGTATACCCATTAACAAGAGCGAGCTGGGAATGTCCTTCAAGGTATCAGAATATTTATTAGGATAAATCTAACAACTTGCCACTCTTAGATTTGTTATAACTAATACAGAAAATAAGTTATATAACCTTCTTTTCTGTAAGCCAAAATCCAGCCTTCCAGTTGCCCTCTTCTGATTGGCCAGTCTCTGCCAGGCTGAGCCAAGCTTTGTTAATGAGGTATGAAGTGACTGCTAGGGAGACAAAGGATTTCCTGTGGGAGGAGAACTTCAAGCTGCAGAGGCAGGATGGGGGTTGAGTAGCCAGACTGGTCTTCAAAGTGAAAATGACACTTTAGGATAGCACAGGCCCTCTACCACATCCTGTACCCCAGCCACACAGGGGCCCCTGTAAATAGATTAGTAAAGGGGCTGGAAGGGGAGTGTTGGAGAATCTTAGCCACACCAGGGGGCAGGTTTAGCCGCATCTAACTCTTCAGGAGAGACTTTCTCCATTTTGGGTTTTGGAAGAATAGTGCTTTCTGGGATGAGAAAATGCCACACTTTGGTGAAAGTGGTCATGCCTGAGGGTGGCACCCTGCATCCCAATGGTCAGGGGTACCCCCTGTTTGATGCCAAGGAACACTGATTAAATATGGGAGAGTTGCCAAGAAACTCAGATCTACAGCCTGAAACAACACAGAGAAAGAAGGACTGCTCTTATGGAACCCTGATCTGCACCCACAGGACTGCACTCTGAAGGACTGCACAATCTGGTACTACAGCCCTAAGGACTTTGCCTGGCTTCACAAGGATTAAGGAGTGGACTTCCTGCAAGCTACAGATTAACAGGGCCCACCTGCATCATCTCCACTAAGACGTCCCCACCCTGGAGTGCATCCAGTGGACGTTTAAGGATTTGGCCAGTTGTAGTCCCAACATCCCAAGGACCATCTCAGAGCTTCCGGATCCTTGGATTGGTGTTTGGACACTTTGAACCATCAAGAGGAACTTCACAAAGAAGTTGGAGAAGTTTGGAGCAACCTTTTGGAAAAAGCTCCATAAGGTGACAGACTCTGTTGAAGGGATTCTGCTCAAGAACAGAACTATGCTTGGGACCATAGAACATCATTATGTAGCAAGTGAGTCACCATAACACTTCTGTATCTGTAAGCCTGAGTCTGACTAGCAATAGTTCCTCACATGCCCTCCTAACCTTACCAGAGAGACAAGTGAATGGGAAGCCCAGAACACAACACTCTAGACCCTCTCAGGGATCGCAGTAACAGGACACACCCTTTCGCTCTGTCACTCGTACTTATCTGCAATAAAATGAACAAGAGACACAGAGGGAGTTTAGAATATTTATTTAATCTATCATGCTCTAAAATGCAGTATTCGTGTCACAATTAGAAAACAAATGCATATTACAAATACCGTTAGCATGGTTAATAAACTGTATACCATAAAGAGACCTGTCATTTTATAAGACAGAGTAACCTAAACCCACCTCCCCTGCTACTGAAGCTAAATGATTATATATCAAAGATCTCAGGGATTAGTGGTGGACCCCGTACCTTGGCATACATAGATGGACATTCTGCATCTCAGCAGACACAGTGATCTTGTCCCAGACCTCTCATGCCATGTGTGTATTTTTGGCCCCTAGTACTCATCTATATGACAACATGTGTGCACATAACAACAGCTGCATTCTTGTGTTATGTCTAAGTGCTAGTGCCTGACCAGAAAGAATAACAAGGGACATTGTTGTTTGACCTTGTCTGTGGTGTTCAGACAAAATCCCAGGAAAAGAACAGAACTCGAAAACATATGCAGGTTCCGTGTGAAAGTAAAATGTGGCACAAAAGCATGCATGTTTATATAGTAACATGTGCAAAAGAAAATGAGGCCCACGACGTGCACAGATGGGCTAACATAGGGGAAAGTACAATGGGCCATGCAGGAAACAAATGACAACTCGACGCAGAGTCAAGCTGACTGCGTCGAACCACAACTCAGCCTGGATTTCAGGTTCGTCCTGATGAAAGCTCCAGAGCTCAAGACTTCCAGGAGTTGACCGGGGGCTCCCACTGATCCAAGCCGACAAAGCCACTGCAAATCCAGCCTGCTGGAGAGGCCCTCTCGACGTTGAGATAAAATCCTCCAGAAAAGTTTCAATGTCCGAAGGTAAAACTTTTACCAAGGCCTCCCGCTTAGTGTATCTGACCATCGAGGTTGGCCTCAAACTTTGACTTTGTCCCAGTCAAGTGCGGCCTGCAGCTCCATTATCTATAGGGCGCACTTTGTAAGTGTGGAGGAGGACTTAAGAGGTCATGACTTCCCTGGGATGAAGACGGAGCAAGGCTTCAGCTGGGCCACGGTGAAATGAGGGAGCACAATAGTAGGGCTTCAGACATGTGATAGGGCGCTGTAGGGCAGTGCATAGCTTTGCCTCAGATTGGCGTGAGTGCAGATGAGAACTGCATGCAGAAGCTATGACATTTGTTTGTTGAGAAGGCAGGGCCTAATGGAAATGAGGGCAAGTCATGAGAATGAAAATAAACAGACTGATTGCATGGAATCTGTTGTGTTATTACCCTCCGGCCCTAATGAAGCCGGACTCAAGTCTCATGTTGCTCAGCTATGTAGCAAGACGTGAATTGTGCATCAAACTAGGCTGCCTGTCTTGTTATATGTCCCTGCTGTCAGTATGTGTTAGTGTGTTGTATAATTCAAATTTATGGTGGTGGTTGAAAGACTCGATAGAGCTGCGCTCCTTTCTGAGGTTACACAAAAACGAGTATGCGTACAAGCCTAGAACTCACCTGAAAAGTGTGTAAGTATAGTCTGTAAGAGAAAGGATTCAGGTAATCCTTCCAGGCACTTCCAGCGGACACTTACTGGACTCTTATCCAAACTCGCTGGAGTGTGACTTTGCCACTAGTGTGTCTCTGTGGAGGCTTTTCAACAACTGGATCTTTGTGCCGAGTAGAGAAAGGAGGACATTTGAATTGTGATGTTTGGTTCCTCTCTTGCGTTAGTGTGCTGCCTGGCATGGATGCATACTCATGTTCTCTGTGTGTGAGTGTGCCCTGCATGGCCTGTATATTTCTAGAAGATCTCTTCTTCAGTGTCCACAATGTATAGTTTCTTGGGACTAGATCCACGTCTTCACACTAAAAGAATGTCTCTTGTCTTTGAAAGGGCTCCTTCAGGCTGAACCAGGTGATGGTGCATTAACTAAGCCAGGTCCAAAATGGCATGATGACCACCATGAGGGATGTCTGGGACTGTGTGTGCACTATCTAGGTAACATTACCTGCTGATGGAAATGTCTGGCACTCCTACATTCCCACAGAGGTGCCAAGCACTGCCACCTGCTCCCTTCGAGGTCACTCACTGCGACTCCAAGCAATGCTACCAGTCTGTTGAGAGGCATACCTCTGTGACCAGGGACAGACTGAGAACCCAAAGCAGCCTTGGCAACTTTTGTCAGGTCATCCCCCGTACAGTGCATAGCAAGCGAGCATGACCACCACAAGGAGGGTCATATTTTCTTTTCCCATACAAATATGGAAAAATGAAAAAATAGTGCATTTAACAATATACAACAAATTTGTCAGGATATGTTAGGGTTTAAAACAGTAAATGATGACCTTACAGTGCACCAGGATGCAGAAGTCCTTGTTAGGTCTCTTCAATTATTCACTTACTATCCCGCTCCAACAGTGCCTCTCACATCTCCATAGCCCCGCTCTCACATGTATTTTGTTTGTTTTACAGTGCCCCTCATACCAGTGTAGGGTATTGGAGCCCTTTACATTACAACCTACGCTACTGTAGATGAGTCAAAGCTGCCACTAGACAAAACTGAGATCTCTAGTTGCAGCAGGTACATTCAGGCCGGCTTTAGGGTGGTGCGACTGGTGCGGCCGCACTGGGTGCTGACCTCAGGGGTGGCGCTGTGTTTAGCAATAATGTAGAATTTAAAAGCACCTACTGCAGAGTTCCTTGTGTGTCCAGCTTTTAGGCAGCAATACATATGTCAAGATAACTCTTGTGATTAATGTTCCTGTTGGAGATAGATCACAGTTTTGTCTAGTGGCAGTTTAGACTCGCCATACAGTAGCACAGAGGGTTAAAATGCCTGCTGCAAAGAACAGATCTGTATATTATGTGGATAACTGAGTGGATTAATAAAGTCAGCCTTTACCAGCGCTTTAAAACAAATTAAACACATGCGAGAGAGGGGTCATGGAGGGGTGAGGGGCACTTATGCTAGGTGTTAGTGAGGGAATCCGAGGAGGAGATCATGGGGGGGAGGGGAGGTTGTCACACTAGGTGTCACCAGCGCCGACGCTGGCCCTGGGTACATTAATCACCAGAGTTATCGTGACACTTTGATTGTTCCCTGAAAACAGCTGGATATACAAGGAACTCTTCAGTGGGTGCTTTTAAAACTGCTGCCTGGGTACAAAACTGTCACCCATTAACAAAACCGGCTCCCACCCTTCCAGCCTCCCGGGAAACGCCCGAAGCCCGGTAGGGCCAGCCCGACCTTGACTGTGACCTGCCCCGTGAGAGGCTAGACATTGTAATCTGCTGCCAGGGCAGGTGCCACTAACTGCTGGAGATCAAAGAATTGTTACTCATCCACTGAGGGGACAAGTACTTCTACTGCCCAGTGAGAGGCCAAGCAAGGCAACTGACCACTGAGAGGGAAGACTCAAACACTGACCTTTGAAGAGGCCATAACCTGTTACCTGTCTGCTGATAGGATGTGCACTAGAGCCTGTCTGCAGCGAGGCCAGGGACCACTGCCCTATCCCTGTTTAGCTCGAATTATCGAAATGAGGTCAGAAATACTGGGTGTGCTGTTATCGATGCCGGACATGCTGCTAAAAGGCAGTGCGATCCCTTGATGGTTTAAGAGCCGCTGTAGCTATGGGTGCGAAGGCTGTCGGTGAGGAGCCCGCGTCGGGCCTCATGCTTGTGAAATAAAAAGTATCATTAGTTCAGGTCGTAAATCCTGCTATTTAAGCGCCCGTTCAGTTGTGGTGTGCTGCACAAATGGTGCACGCTCTAGAGAAAACATGAGTGATGCTGAGGGTAGTCATTTTCACGAGAAGTCCATTAGAAGCATTAACTCTAAGCCCAGTGTTACCAGCATGGCACCAGAACAGGTGTTTTTGGGGGGATATGATGTCTCTTTGCCACTGGTGACAGCAATGATGGATAAGTTGGTGAAGGCAGAATCTATCTCCAGGCTGGAACCTGCAGTTACTGTTTTGGAGAAAATTCCATGATTTGTGAGTCAGGATTATTTACAACAATGTCAAGGATGATAAAAGTGTCGGATGGCATAGCACTGTGTAAGCCACTGATCCCTTTTCAGAGAAGTACATAATAAAAACAGCTGGGGCTGAGTCTTGGCTGTAAGTGCTGCTTTCATTTATGAGACTTCTGTTAAAGTCCAATGGCAGTACTGCTGGATGAATGTCTTGAAGTAAAAATCTATTAATCTACAAACATCATACAAACAACAATCACTTTGGCCAATCCTGCTGTTTAATGACCAGTGTAGCTGACTGAAAATAAAAAAATAAAAATAAAAAAGCAAAATTTCCTGTGCATTTTACCTGCTAAGATTTGCAATATACATATTTAACATCAGTACAAATAATGCCACTTCTGTTTCATAATCAGTGTGAGTAGAAGAGGTGCTAATGTTACTAAATCATTCTCCGTTTGTTTTGGTGCTGAAAGTGCAACCACAAGTAACTCACCATGAGGGCCAGCTGAACCATCTATATAAAGTACAGCATCTGAGTCACTGTCAGTATCAGTGTCAGTAACTCTCTGGAAGGCCCATTAACTCACTGGCCATCAGTGCTCTAGTACCAAAGTTCAAATCTTAGTACATCTGTCTCTACCAATGCCCAGAACCCTAGTGAAAACCGTAGTAGTCGAGCTCCGATCCCTTAAGGCACCCCCTGTAGCTTCCTGTGGGTCTGCATAGCGCCTGCTAGGCTTAAACCTCCGTATATGCTGTTCACATTATGCAAATCACTGTTATGTTTACTGTTTAAAAGGCCTGTGAAAGGATCTCCCTGGAGCCGCCCGCTCAGAGGCTGAGAATACTTCAAAAGGTCGAAGTTTGCTTTAGAAGAACATGAGTCCAGTGCACGTCTATCTGTGTGTTCTCATTTCGGCCTCATGTAAGGACACTGCTCCACAGAACGTATGAATATATATATATATTAAACAACAATAACATTGCAATTCATGTTTCTTCAATGTTTAACTTGCTCACAGGTGTCCAGTCGCAGATAGTTCTGACCCAGTCGGGCTGGGTTGAATCGAATGGTCTTAGTTGTACGGGTGGACAACGAGCAACGCGCGAGGAGGAGGAGCCAGAACTATCGAAGCGGAGCGGGGGCAGCCACGGTGGGAAGCAGTCGCGAACCAAGAACTGCGAGCTCCGAGTTGCATGCGGCGGATCGTGGGCAGGACGTGGGGCCTGAGTTGGCTCAGCCCGCTCCTCGGGTTTGCTCTGGGCTGAGCGTCCGTCCCCCGTTTGGCCCCGCTTGGGCTTTTGCGGTCCCTGCCCCGGCGGCCTGTTGTGGTGCTTCCCCCTGCTTCAGGCGGCGGAGGCGCGGTATCGCGGTGCCACGAGAGTGTCGCGTTGGTGCCTCGAGAGCAGAGCGGGAGGCCTGCCTTGACTTGTCCTGTCCAGCTTGAGGATCCTGAGGACACTGAGGACACCTGAGGACCCTAAAGGCAGAGTAGCGCGTGTTCCCCTTGGTTGGGTGAGTACAGTGAGTGCACCACCGTTAGTTGGTGGTAGCAAAGAGTGCGCCTCAGGCGAATCACTGACAAAATATCGAAGGGCAGAATATCGACCTACAGAAATATCGACGCAAGAATATCGAAGTAAAGAATATCGACATCCTATCTACATTATGGTAAGTACAAAAATATCGAAAAAAAATATCGATGTCAAAAATATTGTTGTTAAAAATATCGTTTTTTATTTAAGTTAAAAAAATAATGTAAAATAAAGTAAATAATACATATAATTAAAATAAACATAGTTAAAAATATTTTAAAATGTTTATAAATTATAAGTAATATATATGTAATGTAAAAATAAATTAAACATATACATATAATATATAATATATATACTTACTAAAAAATTTTAATAATTATTTTAATAACTTATAATTTTTTTTTAAATATCATATAAATTATAAATACATCTATACACATAAAACAATGATATAAATAAAAATTAAATAAATATATATAACAAATTTAAAACAAATATATTTTTAATCTTTTAAAAATTAATTATATACTACATCAACTAAAATAATACAAAAAATATTAGATAGCGGAGGTAATAAAATTACTATTCCAACTCCAAACAGTGCAACAGTAGGGAAAATGTTGGATAGCGTAGGGGTAAAAATTTCTATTCCCACCCAAGTGAGTGCAACAGTAGGGAAAGTGTTGGATAGCGTAGGGGTAAAAATTACTATTCCCACTCCAGTGAGTGCAACAGTAGGGAAAGTGTTGGATAGCGTAGGGGTTAAAATTACTATTCCCACTCCAGTGAGTGCAACAGTAGGGAAAGTGTTGGATAGCGTAGGGGTTAAAATTACTATAGGATAGCGTAGGGGTAAAAATTACTATTCCCACTCCAGTGAGTGCAACTGTACTGAAAGTGTTGGATAGCGTAGGGGTTAAAATGACTATTCCCACTCCAGTGAGTGCAACAGTAGGGAAAGTGTTGGATAGCGCAGGGGTTAAATTAACATACTTATTAATTAAATAATTTTTGTAAAATAAATAACATATTCATAATTAATTAACTAAAAAATTAATAATAAATACCAATAAAATTAAATTAATATTTACTTAAATAACATTAAATTACTTCCCACCCTATTCCCCCATAAACACACAACCCGCTACACATAAAAAAGAACACAATTAATTTAATTATCAATTAATAAAAATTAATTACAAATTAATAATAAATTTACAATAAATTAATTAACAATGACAATAAATAAAAAATAATAATACATTAATTATAATTAATATAATTATAAATTAATCAAATGAAAATTAATTGCCAATTAATAATTAATTAACAATAAATTAATTATCAATAACAATAAATAAAAAAATATTAATTAATTATAATTAAATTACTTCCCACCCTCTTCCCCTATAAACCCACAACCCGCTACACATAAAAATTAACATAATTAATTTAATTATCAATTAATCAATTATTAAACATTAATTACCAATTAATAATTAATTAACAATAAATTCATTAACAATAAATAAATAAAAATAATTATAATTAATATAATGATCAATTAAAAAAATTCATTACCAATTAATAATTAATTGGCAATAAATTAATAATCAATAACAATAAATAAAAACATATTCATTCATTAATTATAATTAAATTACTTCCCACCCTATTCCCCTATGAACCCACAACCCGCTCTGATACTAAAACGCAAAATTTACTTTAAAAATATTACTAATTTCTAAACATTTAATATATATATTTAAAAATAATAAAAATACATTACAAAAAATGTTAAACATACATATAAAATACATACTAAAATACATAACACTAATATAAATATCGATATATACTTACCTTAAGGTCGATATTCTTGACATCGATATTCTGTCCCTACGATATTAAAAACTCGATATTAGTGTAGGTCGATATAAAAAAATCGATATTTTGACTGCGCACCCCTCAGGTGGGGGCGGAGGAGGCCCGGGTAGCACTGGGGTCCGCCTGTAGTGCCCCACTCACTGGTTATTGCTCTTTCCTTCCTGTTTATTCTTTCCAATTTAATATCTAACATTTAACACTTAATAAGTCGTCTGGTGACATCTGGTGCCAGAGAACTGTGAGCTGATAGCTGTGAGGAGCTGTGAGGAGCCGGGAGCTGTGGTACTTCTCTAGCTGAGAGGGGCTGGGGCTGGGGGTTGCAGTAAGTCCTGCTGAGAGTCCTGCTAAGAGTGCCTTCCCTTTGAGCATCATGACCTACAAAAAATTACGCTCGGGGCGTGTGCTCTCTTCATCTCCAAGTCGGTCACATAAATTGAAGAGATCATATAGTGGCACTAGACAACTGCAGCAACTCTGTTACAAAGCCCACCCAGTTATTACAGGCTTTTTTCGCCAGGTGCCCCGGATTGCACCTGAAGTGGCAGCAGTAAGTCAGGATGGTCAGTTCTTGGACTACCACACAACAACGTTTTCTCCCCCTTTTTCCGTGGAGTCACTGGTAGACACTCGCACTCCTGCGGGGGCCCTGAACCACTCCTGGGAAGGGGTACGGGAAGGGGTGCGGGCACAGAAGAAGAATGATGTTGTTGAGGATGGTCAAAGTGGGCAATTTACTCATATGCAAATTCGGATTTTGTCTCTCGTGATATCCAACAGAGCCAGCAACAGTCTTCTCTGAACAGGTTAAAGCAAGATTGTGTGTCTGGTGGGTTATCTGTTACACCTGTCGTTTTCTCAGGTACAAAATCATGCTCAGACTTTCTAGACAATCCCCAGAGTCAACAGCATATCCCTTCAGATGGACAAATGTCTGACTGTATGTCTGTTGCTTTACCAGCAGCTTTATCTGCTCAGGGGGATACCTGTAAGCGAACAAGTGGGGAGGGTGGTCCGGATGGTATATTGGTCGATGCTCCTTCTATGGTCGAGAAGTCAACTGTATGCGAAAGGGTAAACCTAGAGGAAGACTCTAATCTCCCAGACATTGACATAGAAAACCATACAAGGGGCTTGGAAGTTCCACATAAGGAAGTTCATCCGGCGAGTGGTCTCAAAAGAAATAACACTCCAATCATAAGTTCATCTCCTAGGCATCTCTCTTTGCCTCTTTTGTATTGTAGTACAAGTCATTTGAGTGGTACTTTTTTGGAGTCCGCCCATGATGTGTTTTTACCTTGTACACAACCAAAGTTGCGAAATGAGAGGGATGCTGTGCCTTCGGAATATCTCGTTTGCATTGAAAAATGTTTAACTTCCATTTTGTCTTTACTAGAGAAATCTGTCTTAAGTTCTGACCATATATTGGAAATGATCTCTGTAATGTTGTTTGAAGTACAAAAGGCAACTAAGTTGTATTCTATTCAACCCAAGCCTATGATTCATCCCCATACGGAAGAACTGGTAAATGGAAAGCTTCCCTCATCTGTCCCCGTGAGAGAGTTGAGAGATGTCTATGTTCAAGCGGGAATACCTCTTTATCTGTTGCCCCCTAGTGAACCCATGTGTAACCTTGAAAAAGAAGAGTTATGTTTAAGTACTCTATTTGGGAAGGATGTATTGGGACCCCCATTGGAAAAGTCTATAATAAAACCTTTCCCTTTGTTTAGTAAGGGTAAAAAACGGGGCAATAGAGAAACAGAGAAAATTAGGGGTTCTGAAAAACAAGGGGTAAGGGGAGAGGGGAGGGGAGGTTTTGACTCCCTCTACCTCCAAGGCCTGTCCCTTAGATCTGCCTGAGAAGGGAGGGCCAAAAACATGGAAGAGGGGATGCCCCACAACAAATCATAAGGGGGAAAATATAAAATAGAAACATAAAAAGTTGAGGTGATTTTCTAAACGGAAAACGTCAAAATTGCACTTTTCACGGATTCTTGGAAGTCAGAGTGATTCTCAAGTATTAAAGGAAGAGGGAGACCCCAAACCCCCGTCAGATGAGGGTGTTCCTATGGAGCCCCACATAGTGCATATGTCAACGGCCGGGGGAGTGGGGGTATCTGGGACAGGAGAATCGTTACCAAATTCGATGTCGCACTCAAGTATCTCATACTCCTTTGATTAACGGGTTGGTTGATCACTTCGAAAGGGAACCACAAACGGGAGGTGGAACTCCTATGCACCAGACTTGGGGGTCGATTCCGATTCGGGCCGGAAATTTCTCCGACCGAGCCGGACCCGGAGAGATTTCCGACCGAATCGGACCCGTGCAGTCCGACCGAACGAGTACGATGCGTCCGTATGTTATCGGACTCGAGTCGGTCGGACTCCCATTGAAGTCAATGGGAGCCGGTCGTACAACGCGTACGCGGGCTCCCATTGACTCAATGGGTGCGAGTCGGACAAGGGCGCCCCTACAGCGGGTACGCGGCGAAGCGATTCGCGCCGTACACGCACAGGTAGGGGGACCCATGGGTCCCCCTGTGTGCGACTTCGCGCGGCTACGCGCACAGGGGGTCCGACACGGACCCCCAAAGTACGGCTCCGACAGCTCTTACGAGCCGGAGTGCGCGGCTCGGTCGGACTGCTCGCGGCGCGCATCGTACTTACCCGGCCGGGAAACGTCTCCATTGCGCGGTGCGAGTCGAGTCCGAGCGAGTCGGTCGGAGCGGTTTGAGCCGGGAGCGAGTCGGTCGGAGCGGTCGGGACGCCCGGACGAGTCGGTCGGCGATTTCGCATCGTACTCGCTCGGCCGGACCCGCGTACGGTTCGGTCGGGAAACAGGGCTCCGAATCGGATCCGGTAAAGCCGAATCCGATTCGGAGCCCTACCGGCCGAGATCGGAATCGGCCCCTTGGTCTGGGGTTTCTGGGGTTGGGGTGGTAGAGAATCCAGAGGAGGGGTACCAAACACGGAGCATCAAGCGGGTTGGGTGGAATAGAGCTCTTATAGGGAATACATCTCTGCCTAGCAGAAGTCTAGAGGCCCCAATTTCCACGATGGTCCCGTATTCGAACATTCAGCCTAATGATGGCTCTTATGTTGCCAGTCATGGTGATAGGGTTCCTCTATGGATCCCCCCAAGGTATACTTCAAAGAATCCCAGTATGGAGCAGAGTGCTCTATCCCCCATGGTGGACTTTACTTGGCTATTTGACAATGAATTCTATCCGGTAAATCGAGGATCCATTCTTCGCCTATTCTCAGAAATAGAGGCATTAAGGCTGATATCAAGCAGGGATATTTTAAATGTGAAGATTAATGTACATGACACTTTCTCCTATTCCAGAGTTACTTTTTGCTCTTTGATCATTGGCAACTTGGTCATGCAGAATTGTGAGCATTTTCTGAAACGAGGGCTTGATATAGCATCCGTTCCTGAATATGAGGAATATCCCTCTATGTGCTTTCCAACACAGTGCCCGACAGCTTCTGGGGCCGTTAATTCTGTGGCACTAGATGCGATGGGCCCCGAGTTTGAGTATTCTTTGGGCAACACCAAAAATATTGTGGTCTCCCCGGATAGAAGGGGCCGCTCAATAAATCTGGTGTCTGATACGGCAGCTGTTCCACAGGCCCTAGATCCAGAAGCAGAATCGGCCCAGTGGACCTGGGTCGCAAGAGCATTGAATAATACCTGTCCAGATGCAGAAAGAAGCGCTCCTTTGAGGTAGCCTGGGTGGGTTACTTCTATCTTGGAATATGGCTGGCTTGGGTCATAACGAGGAGAAACTGAATTATTTGAAAATAATGAATCCTCTAATCATCTGCTTGCAAGAAACTTGGTCCTGCAAGGATTTTGATTGTGATGGCTATTTCACTTTTTCTTGCCATGCTAAACGGTCTGAAAGAGGCCACGCTAGTGGGGGAGTTTCAATTTTGCTTAAGAACTCGATTAACTGGAACCAGAAGGTATTCTGCCATCCTTCAAATCTTTGCATATGCTTGAAGTTGGCTTGTTTGGGAGACCTTGGTAGGCCTATTTTTTTCCTTGTGGCAAATCTGTATGTCCCTCCTGGGAGAAACTTTGATCATCTGTTGAGTACTTTTTTCTTATTCATTCATGATATAGCCATCAGGGAAGAATGTCCCCTAGTGGTAATAGTTGGAGACTTAAATGCCAAAATCTCCAACTCTGCTTTATAGATTTATGCGAATATTGATAAAGAGGAAACTTGGCATATCCCTGAGATTCTTCTCCCGGAAAAAATTAAAACAGATAAACGGGGCTTTTCCTTGTTGGATAGTATTAGAAGCACAGACCTCGTTATCTTAAACGGGAGAGTGCCCATTGATAAAATAGCCCAATTTACTTTTCACTCCCGTCACACTCAGAGTCTTTTAGACTATGTAGTTGTGTCTTATCAAATGTTTGGGGCTTGCGAAAACTTATTTGTCCTTCCGACTGTATGGAGTGACCATAGTATAGTGGGTATGGCAATGGCTTTTGCTCTTCCCGTACTGGATCCGGGGAATTTGGACCAGGGTATGGTGGTCTATAATAAAGCAAATGGACGCTCTTTTTGGACGTTCAAAAACATCATTGAAGTGAGATCAATAGTGACGAAGGCTCATGTAGAACAGGAGGGTTTCGCATATGCGAATGTTATACAGCACTTCGAGGCCGAAATGTAAGAGATACGGAATTTAAGTTCCAGATCTGCTGGTCCCAGATTGTTTAAACAGAGTAAGTCATCATTGAAACTGTTAAACCAGGAAATTAATCGACTAGTTCGAAATCAATACATTCAATTTTCAATAGGTCAACAGCAGGAAATTAATCGCCTCAAGCGAATAAGAAGCCGCCGTAAACTTAGTGAAAAGAGAAGAGAGTTGGACGCCAAATGGATTGGGATGAGGGAAGCTGCAAGGGCCAAAGACTCAAGAAAGTACTGGCACTTGATTGCAGAATATTGTGACTCAAGGCAGAGGGCTTTACCTATTCCGATTCCAGAAAAGGAGTGGGTGGATTATATCTCTTCTTTATATAAAAACAATAGTTTGGTGGCTCCAGTAACGATACGCATGGAGGAGTCTTCTCTCCTGGAATATGGTCCCCCATCAGGGGATGAGATTGTAAGATTTATAAAGAACGCCAGAACCTCCGAAGCACAAGGGCCGGATGGAATTCCGATTGCGTTAATTAAAAAGGAGGCAGCTGCATGGGGGTCTCTTTTGGCGCCACTGTTCAAACATTGTTTTCTAATGAGTAATATTCCACACTCTTGGAAAGGGAGTATCATCGTCCCTCTGTATAAAAAGGGTCCGAAAACTATACCAGCTAGTTTTAGACAGATTGCTGTGTTGGATGCCTCGGGCAAGCTGTTTGCAAAAAGCATTCTATGTCATCTACAGCAATGGGCCCATGATCAGAACATTTTACCTCCAGAGCAAGCTGGCTTTAGAAAGAACCATGGTACCCTGGACAACATTGCGGTTGTCCAGACCATTGTAGAGAAATATGTCTTCTTGCGAAGTATGCCATTTATACGGCTTTTATTGACTTCTCCACAGCGTTTGATAAAGTCGACCGCCAAACGCTGTGGAGAAAGCTTGACCAACTTGGCATACCACAGCACCTCCTGGCTCTAGTCATAGAATTACACACAGATACTTGGTGTCAGGTCCTTATGGGAGGTGCGCTGGGGCAATCACGTAAGATTAAAACGTACAATGGGCTAAAGCAGGGCTGCTTGTTGGCCCCTTTATTGTTTTCTTTGTACATATCTGATCTTCCCGCTGCTTTGAACTCAGTGCGGGGGGATGCCCCCAAGATTGGCACAATGTCCGTTAGCTCTTTATTATATGCGGATGACGTTGCGGTCTTTGATTTAACGCCTATTGGTCTGCAGCGTCGTCTGTTCTAACTAGATATGCAGAAGCCCACTTTTTGAAAATGAATATTGCTAAAAGCAAAATTTTGGTCTTCCGCAAGAAAGGTCAGTGACTAAAGAAACGTTTTAAGTGGTCACTGGGTTCCGAAGAATTGGAATTGGTAGATTCCTATTTATATTTGGGCAAGGTCTTTTCGAAAACTGGGCGAGATCTAGACCACATTAATCTCTGTGTTAGCAAGGCCGTTTCCCAGGCGGGAGCTTTAAATAGATTTTATAAAACTTGTGGGAAACGCCATTTTGGTCATGTTTTGTCAGTTTTTAAGGTAAAAATTCCGCCCTCATTAATATATGCTGTTGAGGTAGTGGATACGAAACACTGGCCTTCCTTTGACAAGGCTGAAGGTCGAATCCTTCGTCAAATTTGCAATCTAAATTCTCAGGCTGCCGCACATGTCTTACGCCTGGAATTTGGTTTAGTTTCCTCATATGTTTTATCCTGGGCTGCAGTTTTGAGATGGGGAAATTGTCTGTGTTGGTGGGAGGAGGGCACTCTCAGGGCTGCTTTGAGATTAGAAATCTTCGATAAATTGAGAGAACATTCAACATTTTTTAGGTCCTTTGTTCAAGCAAACAACTCATTTGGGCTTATTTTGAACTTTGATTCCCCCATGTCAAAAACTGCACTAAAGCTGTTTATAAAGAGGTTTTCACCCTCTATCAGCTTGGCTAGAGATACCGACTTGAGCCAGTCCAAGTCGCGTAATGAGGTGGTTTGTGGGAGTGCTTTGGGGAATAGACCACAGTTCTATTTAACATGGAACCTTCCTCATGGAATCAGAAGGCTAATTCTTTTATTAAGAATTAATTTGTTGCCCTTAAGAGATGTCACCGGTATTTGGGACAAAATTCCTACTGAGGAGAGAATCTGTGAAATGTGTCAATCGCAAATTCAAGACTTTAATCATGTGTTATTTGTTTGTACGAAGCTACAAAAGGTCAGACATATGTTTTTAAGATCCGTTTATATCAAATACAATATTCATTCTGCCCAGGAGGCCCGTTCATTTGTTCTGTCCCCTCCAAATGAAATGGTTTGTTTTAAGATATACCAATTTTTTAAAACATTTCTGGATATTTATTAGGAAATTTTTAATGCTATTTTTGTACACTGTAATATCTACTGGTTGAATATAGACACATTTTTGTATTGTACATAAAGCATTCCTTTTTTAATCTATTTGTACATTTTTGTGGACCTCCATTGGAGTTCCATATAAAAAATAAAAAAAATTGAAATTTAATTGAAAATTGACCTAGTCAGGCTCAGAGATGAAGAGGCCGGGGGAATCTGTGAAGCTGAGCTGTCCTGTGAGCAGGTTTGATGTTAACGGCTCCTGGATGAACTGGGTCCGGCAGGCCCCCGGGAAAGGCCTGGAATGGCTAGTTTACTACCTGAATCCCAGCAGCAAGCACTATAACAGCGCCATCCAAGATCGGTTCACGGCCTCCAAGGACAGATCCACTTTCTATTTACAAATGGACAGACTGAAAGCTGAAGACACGGCCACGTATTATTGTGCTAGAGCACAGTGAGTTTCCTCCTATCAAAAACTAAATGAGGAAGGGATTGTTTCTTACTCTTTCCTGTACACATATTTTCTTCACTAACGTCTTCACTTGAGAAACAGAAGCAATAGATTGTGGCGGTGACATAACAATTAAGATGGAATCCTGTTTATTCTGCTATGTAGTGTGATAACTTTGTCAAATACATGTTGCATTGTTTTTGTCAGTTAATCTCTGTAAGTAGTGAGCTCTCCCTACCTTCTTTAGTGAGACAAACAACACTACACCCATAACTGTTGGTGTCTGTCGCTAGACCGTGCACTGTTTTCTGATTCACTCTTGTAAACATATTTGGCCACACAACTGATTGGAGGCAAAGTAAGCTTTGATTCGCTGAAATGAATTAGATGGTTTGGGGTTCCAAACACGTTATCCCCCATGTTCCGCACCCAGCACAATGTGGCTCTAGAGACAACATCTAAGTGTGGTCAACCAACACTGTCAAATGCCTCATAGGTTCTCTGAACACAATGGGACTTGGATGTTCATTGAATATGTGAAACTCAGTGCTTCCAAGGCCGAGTTCATACTCATAGATGGTGGCACTCTGAGAACTAGGGTAAAGATATGGCTTGCTGACAGGAGACTTGAAGGCTGCTGCACTCTGTACTTTATGCACAGCACCAAATTCCTTGTCTGACATAAACATATATTTGTCATCTAAGGAATACATAAAGAAGAGCTTTACAGTGCCTGGTTCCAAAGAAGCCTCTTGACCAGAATCAACGCCTACCTCTTATTAAACAACAATTGCCCACTATGCAGGTCCTGATGCTATTCTAGTTGAGTGGAGGAATCCCCTGTTGCCATAATGAAGTGTGCTCTTGTCCTGTTACCCTGATCAAGTCCACCACATCTCTCCCACACTGAAACAGCTTGATTCACTCCCTTGTTAGCCCGTATGAAAGTAAAATCTCACTAAAACAAAGCAACACCGCAAAGAAAAATCACGTATACAAGGGGAACTTATCGCAGCTCAAAGGTCACTGTTCACAAAGCTGAAGTACCAGAAGGCACACAAAGAAAGTACTTAAAAATGATCCTTTTCTGTCTAGATTCCAGATCTCAAGTAAATGAATGACCTAACCTTGCATCTCAGAGTCTTCCTCGTGGCAAAGCATCACACATGATCTAAAAACTCATCTTTTCTCATATCTACACCACAAACTTCTGATTCACCCAGGCCTGCCTCCCTTCGTAGCCCCCAAACACTGTTGTGTTTATGTCAGTGGCTTTACAGGCATTCTTTGAGAGAACACGCCTGGCTTATGTTTCAGCTGATACATAAAGCCGTCCCTTGCCTCCTGCCTCAAAACGCCATGTTGTATATATTCTCAGACTAAAATACATGGTTTTACAGGCAATGACTCTGCCTCTTTGTAAAATGTCTTCCTCCTCCTCCTCCAGACCTTAGGATTTGGAATGCAAGCATAGCAGGACATTTATAGCACAGAGTGGTGCAAGTGGATCGTGTGTGACACAATCTTTTCAAGAATGACCTCTCTGATATGGAACATTTTTAAATCTAAAACAACTTAAATTGACCCCATGGGTCCCCCCACCAGCTGCAGCCACCTCAATATTCGTACTGTATGCAGATGATATCCTCCTCACACTTACAGATTTAGCAACCTCATTCCCATCACTCATGTTGACCATAAGAACTTTCTAGAAGAAATCCTGCTACATAGTCAACTGAGGGAAGAGTGAGGCTCTATCAATGTCATGAGTCGCGAAGAAAACTGCCATAGAGGGATACTAGTTCCAGTGGAAATCGGAATGCCTCAGATATATGGGGGTACATGTCAACTGGGCCATGTATAACACTCAGTCGGACTATAAGAAATGACCGCAACTACATCTCTCATTCTGGGGTAGCCTACAAGCCATAAATATGGTCTGGTTTCCCGGTTCACATATGCTCCGGGGATACTAAAACTGCCCGTAAAGTTCTCAGTCCCACAAACCAGAGATAAAAACATCAAACTGTTCATATGAGGTGACATAAAACCACAATTGCACATCTTCAACTGATTGCACATATACGATATGGAGTTCTGAGCATGCTAAGTGCGGCATATTATTACACAGCGCTGCACTTACGTCAATCAATATATCTTCGGCCAGGGACTAGAAGCACACCTCTATGGATCAACATGGAGCAGCAGATCACACCCATCACACCAAGCAGGCCAGATCTCCAGTTCCTCTATCAACACAAACCATCCCATTCCTTTTCTCCTAACCCCAAGATACAGGCTCTAGCAGAGACCTGGATGACATCTCTCAAAGAGATGCGAGTTAATGCCAGGCTCCACGCCCAGGCAACAATTTGTAGAAAATACCAGTCTGTGTATAAAAGGGTGCCCCAGGCATTCGGAAATGTGGCAAAAGGCAGGTATTCGTACCTCGAACCAACAGATAACAAATGGGACTATGGATGCCTTGGTAATGCTACGAGCGGGATTCCACCTGCCCCCAACTCCGGAATGGCAATGCACTCAACTCGAAGCTTGCCTCAGTCATCCATTGGGGAGGCAGCCATGGGATGTACAGAACTCCCTCATCCACCAATACCTGAAGCACTGGGGAGTATATAGGGAGTGACGTCGGCGTTCTACAACCTGACAGTCCGACACTTATATTCCAAACCTTTCCAACTCTTTGTGCGAGAAGTGGCCGAGTGTTCCATGAAGACCATCCCCCGAAGCTGACTGGGAGGAAGTAGAGAATCTTAGTGAGGGGGTCAGTGAATCCAGACTGAAATCCTGTCTTTTCAAATCTCTCCAGGACCGGTATCCATGTATGTATGTATGTACTTATAGGATGTATGTAGAGCATGTCCAGCTACAGAGCAATGGAGAACTGCTATTTGGCTTGTATCTCTTTACACGAGGATGAGGGGTTACCTGAAGAGTCTTTGCTTAACAACAGGACAAAGGAGCTTGTACCTCAGACCCTCCTTATAAGGAAGTCTTCCTCCCCTAAGGACGTGCACCTCTTTCCTCTCTGAGTAGCTGTGTACTCTGTTAAGTATTACATGTCTGATTACTCTTTCTATTATTCACTATTTATTTTGGGGAAAAAGCTTTTGTTCTGTATGAATACTAGTCCCAGATGTGTTAAACTGTTTCTTCAGATCTTGCATCTATTTCTCTCCTAAGTGACTTCAATGTGCCACCAAGTGGCAGGAATGCACCTTCAGAGAACATCATAATATGCGACATAAAACCAGTACAAGAGCAGCAAAATCGAAAGACCTGCACAGAAGACCCGAGGATCGCGAGGAAGAGGAGAAATAGTAGAAGCAGTGCTTTGAATGGGCAGGTAGTGTCAGGTACTCAGTACCTGCACATCTTTAATTTTTAATGTGCAGACATTCAACCTATTGCTTTCAAGGCTCTTTCACTGCCCATCATCCTTTCTACATGCAGAACTGCAGAAAAAGAAAATTAGGGGTGCCTGAAATTCCATAATTTTCTTTTGCGTTATTATGCATACATATGGAAACATTATGCGAAATGACGTGAAATGCAAATCTGGCATGTAGTGTTCTATTTTAAGCAACATGCATCCTTGGGTTGTGAAGATAGGATGCATTTGACACAAAAAAATTTGTTGCAAAACTATACAAGTACCTTGATCAACAGCATCTTACCTTCTGTTTGTTCACATTGTTCCCTTGCTCCCATGATAGGATTGTTTGCCGAACGGACTGGAAGTTAAGCAATGTAGCATTATGGCATATTTCAAGAATTTGGAGTAATATCGGTAAGTCAAAATGCTGGCAATTATACAAGTTTATGCTGTTTTAATAAAAGGTTTGACCAGGGCTAATGAGGATGTTCAGACTCACACATCAAAAACAAAATAAAAGACACTTGCTACTTTTGAAGGTTACTGATGTTTTCTCTATTCATGGTGGATCTAATTTTGATGATCTCACCCCTTAAAGTGCTTTTTAATGCTTCCCATCTTATGAGGTCAGAGGTGTCTCCAATTTTGTTTTCAATGAGGTAGTTATGGATCGCGCCTTCAATGCTTTGCCTGTTTGACTCTGTATCTAATATTTTGTTGTCGAATCTCCATAAGGCTTGTTTTTTACAACGTGTCGGGTCAGAGATGGATAAACTGATACAAGAGTGGTCTGAGATCACTCTTGGCTCTATGGAAGTTTGATCTATTCTACTTACGGCGTTGCCAGAAATAAGTAGATAGTCAATGCGTGAATAAGAGTTATAGGGAGATGAGTAAAAGTGTATTCTCTACCCGTGGGATTCTGCAATCTCCAAGTGTCAATCATATTAAATCGTATACTTAAATTGTTAAAAGCTTTGTGTGATTTATTGGCACAAAAGGGACAGCATGAGTTTCTATCTAAGGCTGAGTCTAAGGGTAGATTAAAGTCTCCCGCAAGTATGTGCATGGCAGTGTCTGGAATTGATTTAATTTGTTTAGTAAGTTCTTCCAAGAAAGCCGGATCATCCTTGTTGGGTGCGTATATGTTTGTGATGTAGAATTCCGAGTTGTGTTTCGCCAGCTTCGTTGTGACCCACCTACCCTGTGTGTCTGCGGAGCTGGATAACAAGTCAATGTTGGCTTTTTTAGATATTAAGGTAAGCACACCGTTTTTTTAACCTATTGCGTCTGAACCTGCAACGTCGCTGTATGACTTATTTCTAAGTGAGTTGAATTGTTTTGAGTCGATTTTGGTTTCTTGTAACAAAATGATGTCACCTTTCTGCTTGTGAAGATAGTCAAGAATTTTCCTTCTTTTGACTGGGTGGTTTATGCCTTTAACATTCAGCGAGACTTTCTTAATGTTTTGTCGGGCCATAGCTATCGGTAGGGACTGAGATATGAGAGCTTTGAAATGATCATAGTGTGCAATTCCCTACGTAGGGGTGTCTTGTTGGGCCGGTTTTGCAAGATGTGGGTAAGAAGTAATCCTCCTTTGTCTATGATCACTAGGATCATTAGAATCATTGGGAGTACCTTGAGTATAGTCCTGAACATATAGGGCATTCTTCCTATTGTAGGGCCACCTGTGTATACAAGGGTTTTATAGCAATTCCTGATGTCAAAATAATAATCATAATGATAATAACAAACAAAGAAAAATAAAACAAGTACATAAGAAAAAACAAGATCAAAAACCCTCCCCACCCCCCCAACCCACGATCCCTCCCTCCCAACCCCCAAAGTAGTGAACTGGCTTGGTGACAGGGGAAGAGAGCTCCCCACCCATGAAAATACAGATTAGCATAATCTAAACGCTTAAGACCAACTTTGCTCTAAGGCATGTACAACAGTAGAAAGATAAAGATCTCTGCTAGAGATAAACTGACTGCTCGGTTAAAAGTATGAGCAAGTTTGAGCAAACTAGTTGATATTACAATTTGCATGGTGTTATGAGCCTATGTGAGGATTTACTCTGGCAGTGTACCATCTGCATAGTTAAGTAACATTGTATGAAATATAAATTGAAGTATGAGGCATGTAGTATGAGGGTCAAAACTTGTTTAACTAGACCCACTACATACGAGCATACATCAGGAGTATTCTTGATGGTACCCTGTGTGCCCTATCAAACTCCAAGGGCTTACTGAAAGTCAGGTTTGTGGCTTGAGTAAACCATTTCTCCAAGAATGAGATGCATGAACCTGACGGGTCTTCCTCCCTTCTGGAATTCCCAAAATTCGAAGATTCCCCCTTCTGTTACTGTCTTTCAGGCCTGATAACCGTTTAGTGAGCAAGTATGTAGTGATAGATAGGCTCTGGAGGGATTTACTCATTTTGTTCTCCATATCTTCCAGTTGGCTGATTCTGCTTTCTGTTTATGTGATCCTAACGTTGGTATCTCTGATGTCTTGTCGGATCGCTGAAATGTAGGATTTCATCCTATCAGTGTTTTCCTTTGTGGATTTAGCGAGCTCGTGAACATCCGCAAATTTATTCAGGATGGATTCCATAGTGGCGCTGATATCCTGCTTACCTTTAGCAGGTGAGTCCGGGTTAGGCAGATCAGCCTTGACTCTTTTGAGGCTTGTCTTGTTCTCCTTGTCTGTCATTTTTGTGCGAGAGCTGCACTTCTTCAGAGTAATTACGAAACTGTTGACACTGAGGGGGTCTGGTTACCCCTTCAGTGCCCCTTCAATGCCTCTAATGGCTTGGCAATGAAAGGATCCGAGAGGATCTGGCTGCCCCTTCTATGCCTTTAATGCTTCGCACTGATAAATTGCCTTCGCAATGGTAGATTGGTACAATGGTAGTGTGGTATGAGCGTACCAGTGTTACCAGTGTTAACGCTTGTGGTAGTGTTGATATTGACGGCGCAACAATATGATGCAATACGATGAGCAGGAAAGTGGCTGATAGTAAGACGTGTTGTGTTGAGCTGTGTTGGTGTAAGATGCCAGAAGTACGTTTGCGATGGGGACGGCTGTACACTTAACAATTCATACAGATCCTACGGAGAACCCTACTCCATCTCACGTTTTAGATTGCTCTTCAGTTTCCTGGAGTTCTTCTTGGCATCATGTTGTTGCTTTGTTTTATATTCTATTAGTTTATACTCTCATAGTTCTCACAGCATTCATTAAAGAGACCTGTTATTCTTTATTCTTCCCTCTCTATGCTCGCTAATTTCACATCAGATTCGTAACAGTCTTATTGCTAGATAGGCGGTTGCAAGTCTTTTTCAGTTAGATAGCCTACATTGGACAAACTTCACGCTATTCTCATTATGTCTTTATTATAATACCAAAGATACGATGTAGGGGGATATGTGAGGGTTACTTGTTGTTTTGACTTTCTAGACTGATATTAAGATTGGACACAGGATATGCGGTTATGAATACTATAACACTGTACTGGATGTTCTAACATTATATCGTTGACGTTGCTTCTTATACAAACATTTATATCTGCAATTGTATGTCTTTCATGTGACCTTATGGTCAGTCTACATAAAAGTGTCGACAACGAGGACCGTCTGTGACTTTAATCTAACTGCAATTCCAAATGCCACTTAATTTGTAACCTCTTTGTAATTCCTTCTTCTTTTGTAATTCTTTCTATTATAATTGTAATTATCATTTATAATCTCATTTGTAATTGTACTTCAATGCATGCCAGTTTCTGACTTGTTTTTTCTTGAGAAACCCAATAAAAATTATTTGAGAATAAAAAAAAAAGACACTTGCTACACATCTGCAACGTGTATTTCATCATAAAAAGATGTAGGAGAACAAATAAGTGACTGAATATACCAAACACAGAACCTGCAAAATTCCTCAAATTCAATTGGTCACATGAAAATGTAAGGTCCCTTTCATCTCCATCTTGAGATGATCACAAGGAAGCCGTAAGATTCTCCTAGATTGCAAGGGTGTCATTATCAATGCTGCATCATATGTAGTAGCACTGGCTAATACCCCAATTATGGCTGCCTTCTATTACACGACCACTGGACAGGAGGCACATGTTCTTGTTTTGCACTAGAGCCCATCACACTCTCCCTAACCCACTGCTAGAATGACAGGAAAATCTAGTATCTTTCAAGAATACATTCATTTATATTTCCATATACACTAGTTCCTTCCATAGTCCCCTTTGAAAGCTCTAAATGCTGGACATTAAAGGTGTAGAGTGGTAGCCCCGTGGTTCACCTGTTTTTCAAAAACTGGGGGACAAAGGCTGAGTAAAACTAGAAGAACATCACCTGTGGAAGGAAGCCCTCAGCTTATGAAAACAATGTATTACAGTTGGCCAAAGTGACCCCTGCGTCTTCCAGTCCCAGAGGCAGTGAGGCAAAGGAGTGCAAAGCGTTAATACAGAATTTATTTTCCTGCTCCTTATTTGCACTATAAAGTAGCATATAAAGTAATTCAAATATGGAAGGTACATGGGTGTTTTCATGCTGGCACCCATGATTGTTAATAAAAAGCCCTATCGATTAACGATTTTAGACAGGGCTTTGTGTTGAAAAATAATGCCTCTGCAAGACAGGCATTAAGTTGAAGAAATCTTTTAATGGCGTGGTCTGGCCGTGGACAAAGATAGCCGCCTGATCTGTGAGCTCCGCTGTGAGGGGGGCTTCAGATGGAGGAGGCGGTTTCCCATACACGGCTGGGGGCATTACATCAATGCCTTTTATGACAAAGTGAGCCCTTGAAACAGATGGGCTAAATTCCCAAAGTAACTGAGGTGTGGTTCAGGTGGAGTGCGGATTGCGAGTTGTGAGGGGGCGCCGGGCCTAGGGACATGCTTGCAGCCTTGGCCTTAGAGCAGTAGGATATTCCCGCCATCTGCGCTCTCTAGTGATTAATCAAGACCCTGGCTTCTCTGACGCGAACGGGCCTGCACCTCTGATGAAGTCGGCGAGCTTGGAATTGTGTGGGCAGCAACAGTTTTTTTCCTGACTGTGCCTGGAAAACTGTGGGAGCAACGAAAATTGTGATAAGGGTGAGTGTCGTAGTCACTGCACAATTCGATGCTCCGGCCCCTCAGAGGGAAAAGTGCAAACTGTGGCCTGTGAGAGGGCGCCAGACCTGGGGGCATGCCTGCAGCCTTGGCCCCAGAATAATAGCAAGATCTACCTACCCCCATTCTCTCTGGCTATTAACCAAGACCCCAGCTTCACTGATACAAACGGGACTGCTTTTCTATGAGGTAGACATGCCTGAAATTATATGGGCAGCAATGGTACTCTTTTGGATAATGCTGGCGGGTTCAGAAACAACTGAGGGAGTGCCGGGTGTTGAGACACAAGTGAGCACTGCATTCTCTGCGTTGTTCGAAGCTCCGACCCTTCGGACCAATTACCTCCATTGAGGTGCCTAGGAGAGTACTGGACCTACTCATAGCTATAACAACCCCAGCTTATGCTTACTTGATTGACCACGCTTCTCAGGACAGTTAGCCGTAAACAACTGCTCCAACTCAGGGGGTATCAGCATCGCCTTGAGCATCAACACAACGCGCAAGATTGCTGCTGCGAACTCTGAGGAGCCTGAGACATGGTAAGAGTCTTTCAAACAAACAACCATAGTCTTGAGCCTCATATATCGTGTCAATCACAGCTGGGAATTCTGAGGTGCCCTAAGCGCGAGGAGTGCCTTATCCCTCAAGTAATCACACAGCTTGGTGTTCTACCAGTTTCGCCGCCTCCTGTTAAAAAATTATACTCTTCAACCTTACAAAATCGGCAAAGTGCCTTTACAGCTTCAATCACAGTCAAGTGCACAGAATTGATAAGAAATATATTTAAGAGAATAGGAGGAACTATGAGACACAAAATAGCCCAATTATCTCTTCAGTACAAAGGCACATACCAACGGAAGGGGAGAGTCTTGAACACGACCCCCTTCCTTTTCCTTTTTGATCATCCTCTCTAAGCAAAAAAGAGCACCAATAGAGTACTTGAAGAAATTGGATCCAGAGATAAGCTCTAAGCCTCGGTCCCCTTGCCGCCACTAACTGGACTGAATACTTACAGAGGGGAGTGCCACAAAAGAAGGGAAAAGCGCAACCACCACAAACACCAGTCGCTACCTTTGAACAGCTTCAGGATCGCATCGTGACAAAGGCGACAAAGAAATATTGAAGCATTAAGATATTAGGATATTAAGACAATAGCTTACACACGGTGAGGGTAGACCAAGCTCCCCTCCCACTAACAACAGGAAGTTCCTGATAACTCCAACAGACGGCATGAGAGTGAAACACTAAAGTTGGCCTGCATACAGTACCCAACAAAGATATTCTGGTGGAGGAAAGGTTTACGCAAGAGTACATTATTCACACCTGACGGAAAGCAAGCACCGCCGTTTTCTAATTGGGCAACTAAAGCTCTTACCTCCTAGATTTTGTTGCCCCTCTGTGCCCCTGCATCGACTCAGCATGCTGTCCTGGGACTAAAAAGATGAATGTCCACCACCAAGCATGGAAGCAAGTCCTCCAAGCAACCCCTTTTCGCGGATGTGCTCAAACAGTCACGCAATATGTCCATGAAAGGTGTTGTCTCCCCAGCAGAAGGCTCACCCCAGGTCATCTCAACCTCCAAACAAGGGGAGACCATAGATCTCATCTTGCAAGAAATTTCAGCTGTCAGCCGGCGGCTAGAAGGAATGGATACAAATATATCCTCTTTAGCGGCTGAAGCTAAATCAATAAGAGCAGACATTGCGGGGTTCCACACAAGAACAGAAGGGTTTGATCATAGACTAATGGTGGTGGAGGAACGCCTAGAATCCATACAAAGCAGAGACCAAGAGCTTCTGTTCCTCCGCAGCAAATTGATCGATTTGGAAAACGGCAGCAGGAGGGATAATATTCGTTTTTTTGGGTTCCCAGAAAAATTTGAAGGTACGAACGCTACAGCATTCCTTCGAAATATTCTCCCGAACTTGGTTGGTATTACCTATGATCCACCACTAGAAATACAGCGTGCACAGCGCATTGGCCCCCCACATCAAGAATCTGCAATGCGTACACGACCCCTCATTGCCTGCTTCCTAAGGCATGAGCAGAAAAGGCAACTATTAGTATCATCACGTACTCATGATCCATTCACATATGATGGGCCCGAAATTCGCATGGCAGCTGACTAACGATCGACGTAAGGCATTCCTCTCAATGAGACCTTAACTACGCCAAATGGACATCAAGTACAGTCTCTTTGAACCTGCTCGGTTTCCCATCACCAAAGATGGAGTCTCCAAAGATTTTTACGACCTGAGGATCTCAGTCTCTTTATTAACCGCATGAAGCCGCAGGACATGGACCCACAACACTCTACCCCAGAGCCCAGCTCAACCTAGTTCCTCCATGCAGACATCAGGCAATAGGCGACGGAATGCCAGCAACTCACAACACCGTGGCAGAGATCTGGAGAGGTCCACTCACATTCAAGAGGACAAGGCTTCAACCCTTCAAACTGTGACTGCCTTTTCCCAGGAGCTACATAGAGACAAATCTCGTTCCCCCCTAAAATCTGCTTCAGACTCAAAATGAGACTAAGATGGGCTTGCTCATGGTTTTGGTAATGGCCATAGTTATAACTACACTCAGTGCCTCCTAAGTCAGTGGCAGAGCTTGATGTGATCAGAATGCCGAGAAGAAAGAAGATGCCCAGACACCGGACAGCTGAGTATTGCTCACGTTGACCTCATTGTGTTAATTGTATTAACTTTGCTAAATGTGTTAACTTTTCTACCTGTTTCAGTAGTGATACATGCTATAGATGTCACTTATAGTTATGGATCATAAGGCTTTATTATTATTGATTTATGTAAAGTAACTAAAATTACTGCTGATAGCCTAATCTTACCTGATTGTATTGTATACATATAATAATTTTAACCCAGATGATGAACAATATGCTACCATGTTACAAAGCAATGCTCCCTTTTCTTGCCAATACTATGCACACTCTGGCTGGCATGGTGTAATTGCCCTTTCATTTTGTTTCGTTTTAGCCTCCTGATGGGGCCCCTTCTCATGGCGGCGCTCCAGCGTGCTTGGACCCGCGGTTAAAAGTTCAGGATCCCCAGTGCTGCATCGTAGCCGGCATCCCTTATTCCCTAACTACTCCTCCTCATCTCCTTTCCATTGCCAACTCTTACCCTCAGCCCCCCACCACATCCCCCTTAACAAATTGTATTGCATCCCCTCTTCTGTGACACGCATTCAGGCCCACACATCTGTCACAGTTTACTCCGGCTACCTCACTGGATTATATCACTTTTGTTGTGGACCAGGGATTCCCCCTACATTATCCACACTCCCCTCCTTACCCTTCTCTTCTCTTCTTACTTTCATTCTTCCCCCAGAGAGCTAGCAAGACCTCACTCACCCCTTTGACATATTTATAGCAGTCACTTATCACTGCCTGTTCCTTTCTGTGTTCCCGGCATGGTCACCACCCATTCACTCCGTGTAGTAACATGGAATGTTCATGGATTAACACACTACATCAAAATGAAAATAATACTCTCTTATCTACAATCAAAACGGGTAGATGTAGCATTACTTCAGGAAACCCATCTTGATACCCCAGAGTCTGACAAATTGTGCAGGGAATGGGTGGGTAAGGTGATCCTTAGCAGTGTACAAGGGGGGGGGATGCCCCGGATGCGAGACCCTCTCGCAAATGTGGAGTAGCGGTCCTTATCCGTAAATCCCTACCGGTGATAGTGTCAAAGACTTGGACGGACCCAGATGGACGATACGTCTTTGCCAAACTATGAATTGGGGAAGCTCATGTTTGCATTGGTTCAGTTTATGCCCCAACTGGAGCAAAAAAGTATTTCCTTCTTCAGTTGAATCGCCTCCTAGTGGAGATAGGCGCTTCGCAGTTCTTTATTGGCGGGGATTGGAACCTGGTAAGAGACCCAGTTCTGGACAAAACAGGTCCCTTAGATAGGAGTAACACTACAGACAGGGCCCTGATGGACGATATACTGGCAGATAAGGGTCTGGTAGATCAAGGGTGCCTTTCTCATCCGGCAGATATGGAATATACTTTTACCTCTCCCACCCACGGTTCACTTTCTCACCTAAATTACTTTTTGGTCTTCCAAAGAGTGGTACAGCTGATTCAGGAATCCCATATACTAGAGGCAGCACTCTCTGACCACTCTCTGGTCCTCCTTTCATTAGTAGCCGGACTGGCCAGACCGGGACGTAAGCCCTGGCACATGAACGTCCAGTGCCATAGGACCCCCAAGGGTAAGGCCGAATTGCAAGCACACCTTCAGGGTTACATTTCCACTAATCAAGGATCTGTAGACTCAGACAGAATCATTTGGGCTGCAGCAAAAGCAACCATACGGGGCCAGCTTATGAGAGATGCAGCGCAGGCTAATAGACAAACAGCTGTTCAACAGAAAGAATTGGAACATGATATAGTGTCCTATACCCGCTTATATACAGCAAAACCTAACCTTCAACACCACAAATCTTTTGAACAAGCTCATATGGCGTTGAATAATCTTTTTACTTCCAAGGCAGAATACGCCTTGCAAAGGATGAAAGGGAGACATTACGAGCAGGGGGAAAAGGCAGGGAGGCTATTGGCGGCACAGTTACGACAAAGAGAAGCAGCCATGGCCATTCCGGCTATAAAATCAGCTGGAGGAGACACATTAACTAGACCCCAGGACATTGTGAATGAATTTGCCCTGTTCTACAAGTCTCTCTACACTCCTGGGACGCAGGGTGACGGGGACAAGCTGGATACCTTCTTTACAAGGGCAAACTTACCCTTCCTTTCGGATAAAGGCAGAGAACTTCTAGAAGGAGAGATCAGCAAAGAGGAGATCTCGCATGCAATTGGCAACTTACCCTATCACAAGGCCCCGGATAAAGATGGCTTCCCGGCAGAATTTTACTGATGAGCGGGGGTGGCTGACTCCCTTCAGACTGCGTTTCAAGAAGTGGAGCATAAGGCTTCTCTGGGTTCCCTATCTAATAAAGCTGTGATCGCAGTCCTACCCAAACCTGGGAAGGACCCCCTACTTTGTGGCAGTTACCGTCCCATATCGCTATTAAATTGTGATATCAAAATTCTGGCTAGTGTCCTAGCTTCCCGCCTACGCAAAGTCTTACCCTCCTTGGTTCACCATACTCAAGTAGGTTTTGTACCAGGACGCTCCTTTAGAAACCACCCCCGCACCCTAGCCCACACCTTATCGTCTGCCAAACGCCTCCAAACTGATGCACTAGCATTGTCACTTGACGCGGAGAAGGCATTTGATCGCATTAAATGGGAATATCTTTTCAAAATAATGGAAAGGTTTGGATTGGTGGACCAGTTCATAGCCAAAGTGTTACTGCTATACGATAACCCCACTGCACAGGTAAATTGTGGGGGCTTTGTGTTGGAGCCGTTCCTCATACGCTGGGGAACGCGTCAGTGGTACCCCTTATCCCCACTCCTCTTCCTCCTAGCTATGGAGCCCTTAGCAGCCACAATACGTCAAGCTACCAATGTTACGGGCATACGCCTCCAGACAGGAGAATCTAAACTCTATTTGTACGCGGATGACATTCTGCTTACCCTCACAGATTGACCCCGTTCCCTACCATCCATACTTCAAATTATAGATGATTTCTCCTATTTTTCCGGCTACAAAATTAATTGGGACAAAAGTGAGTGCTGCCCATTTCAGACGGAACCACAAAAGCGGCCATTCATGGGTTCCCCTTTCACTGATAATCCTCGCGCCTCAAATACCTAGGTGTAATGGTGAACAAAGGATTGGAAGGGATGATTGTAGATAACTTAAGTCCCCTGCTCACCCAGATGCAACGCGACTTGGTAAAATGGAAGGCGTTGGGGCTCTCAATGTGGGGTAGAGTACAAGCCGTAAAGATGGTCACACACAAACGTTTCAGATACATTCTTGGCATGCTCCCCCTTCAGATTCCTCTAACCACGCTGCCCTTAATAGATTCTAGGATAAAATCCTTTGTGTGGAACTCAGCAAGGCCCCATCTAGCAGCGCTGAAACTGGAAGCACATCGCTCCTGCGGAGGAATGAGCCTTCCTTCAGTGGAACATTATGCCCTTGCACTACAGTTGTCGCAAATGGCTTACATGCTATCAACTGCTCCTGATGTGCCGCAGTGGGTGCATATAGAAAGGCATCTACTTCCAACAGAGGCAGGTCTTTCAGCTTTATATTGGGCAGAGACAAGCCATAATGATCCCACTAATCCGATTCTGTCAGGCATGCGCAGGTCCTGGCAACAGGCTCATCGACTGCTGGGTTCGAACCCTCGAATCCATGAAAAAGCCCCTCTGTGGGGAAATGCAAGCATACGCATTAGCAGACAAACAATATCCTGGCCCCCATGGAAGGCAGCAGGCATTCATAGTTACCCTGGACAAGCTCCTCCATGATGGTGATCTCAAGACATTTGCGCAAATGCGAGAGGAATTTGGCCTATCTATGCAACAATCTCGAAAATACAAACAACTTCGGCAATGCCTGAAGAAAAGCTTAGGACCGCAACCTTGGTCATTACAGAGATCACCAGTAGTATAGTACCTGCATATTTGGCGAAAACACAAGGGGGTCACGTCTGGCCTATAAGAAGTAAACACCTCCCACCTCTTTTCGCAATCCCTATTGCGGGATTTGCGCACCAGATGTTAAACCAGATTATCAGTCTCATATGAGGATGATGAATGGACAGAGATCCTAGAAGATTTGAATTAAGGGCACTCGAGAGGCAAGATTGAAATTTGGCTATTCAAAATCCTCCATGGTTGGCACTGGTCACCAACAAAACTACACAGGGCAGGACAAATTCCTCATGCCAACTGCTAGAGATGCGGTGCTGCTGGCTGCTGGCTGCAACATAACCCACATTATATGTGAATGCCAGTTGATACAACCTTTCTGGGTCTGTGTGGGCAGAACCTTACATACTACGATGCCTTTACACCTTCCACTTACATCTGCCATTATCCTCTTACTTGATTTGCGTCAATCACAAGAGCTCTCAAAACCACAACGCCGACTCCTACACACAGCTTTAGCCACAGCCAAGACATGTATATTGCGACAGTGGAGATCACCGAACCCACCGTCGCAGGAGGCATGGTTGGTAGCCATGATACATACGGCCTCTTACGAATGAGTCATATACAACCTTCAGGATCAGATAGATCTGTTCATTCAGGTGTGGTCACCCTTCCTACATGTAGAGAGCGATAATAACAAAAATATCAAAGTAAACAACCCAAATCAAGCAGCGACAATGACGACGTCAGTTGACGTTCTATAAACTAAAATAAGAGTAGTCGTCCCTCGCTTTAGAGTTTGTCTCCTCCATTAGCACTTGTATAGGCTTGCATATATCTTAACCTTCACCTCCTCTCTCTCTCCCACACAGTCATGTTAGGAATGCTCTGAACTACCTATTCTACATTCTTCATATCCAAGACTTTTTGTGTCTTCAAATGTGTATCCCAGTAATCTTTTCATTTCCTACTACACACCTTTTGTCTATTTAACATTACCCCCTCCCCATCAATCTCTCCTCATACCCTTGCCCCCTGGAACCGCAACATTGTAGCAACGTGGACACAATATTCCACATTACTCCACACCTTGCACAGAGGCTGAGTAGTAAACCTGCAGAAAGAGACTTATTTAATGTCCCTTTTTTCACGAGACTTAACCCTTTCCCCTCCCCTTTAGGCTAATAGCTACACCTAAGGAGCATGGTGAGCATTCACCTATAGTCACAAGTTGGTACAACCGATTTATAAGCACTACTAGAAGTATATACAGATTTCAATTCATTGTACATTACTAATATGTATAAGACATTACTCACATTTACATTTACATCTGACCAATGGAGCTTCCGATACTTCAAGGTTCTAATGCAACTTAGTAGTAATATTTTATCATTAGATATGTTTTATCTGACCAAAGCTACCACTCCTAGGTCTGCATGCATTAGGCTGCCACTGAATTTGCTATTATTGTTATATTTATCTGTTCTCGGATTTCCTTGTACTTTTCCCCCTCCCTTTTCCCTTCCTCCCTGAACTCGATATCTATTTATATGTTCTTTTTAACCATTAAGATGCTTAAGTTGCACTTGTTTCTTATTAATTAGTTCACTTATTTATTGTAAAAGCGCGGCTGAAGTCATTGTTTTCATGATGAAATCTTATGAAGAATTACAACACATAAAAAAGAAATTTTTTAATTCCTCCTAATAGTATCAAATATTGCATGTGCTGCACTGTAACGAACATATCCAAAATGTGAAAAGTTTTAAAAGTTGTCTAGGCATAGTATTTTGAACTGGAACACCTTTTATAGACAGTATCCCTGCACCATGGTCCAAAGGTGCTCGGTAGTCCAATTATATACCAGTGCTGGGGAATAGAGCAGCAGCAGCACCATATCTTAGTAGATATGGCTCTGGCTCTGCTATGCTCTCTCCTGCCAGACCAATGCAGTGAAACAATGTTGGCTGCTGCACTGTGTTGATCTACAGATTAGTAAATGTGCCCCTCTATCCCCACACTAAGAATCACAGGCATTTATATGCCTGAAATGGCAAAATCTTACATTGAAGTAGAAAGAGGTCAAAAGGACTAAACAATTTGGGGCCATCGTTTTTCTCAGGATTGGGACAGCAAAATATTTCCTGATCTTCAGCATAAACTAAACTATGATAGGAAAGTAAGAGAAGGTATAAAGGAGTCTCTGCGTAACAGAACATATAGGGCCTCATTGATGAGGTTTTGGCCAGGACAGCGACGCAAGGAATCTTGCTGTGCCGCCCTGCGTCAAAAGAAAAGGGCAAGTATGTGCCGTATCTATGAGATATGGCACATTCTGGTCGTTTTCCCTGCACTGGCACACAATGGGCTGCCATGCATGAACGCAGGCACCCTTGAGCCATGGTGCAAGGGTGCCTGCATTGCAGGGTTGATTGATGTTGTACAAGAAAGGATACCTTTCTGCACAAAATCAATCAATTGAGGTGATTTCCTCTTTCTGTGTGTGCTGCAGAAAGCAGCACACACAGAAAGAGGAAAAAACAAGGATAAATAAGGATATTTCTCCTCGTTGGACCTCCCTAACACCACCCCTGGGGTGACGTTAGAATCTGACGCATTTTCAGGTTTACAATTCCTCGTAAATCTGGGAATGCTTCAGATTCCATGGGACACCCACAGCAACACCCATGGAACGCCCCTTTCCAGCAGTGTTCTGCGTGAAAGAGGCACATCTTCACAAGGCTATGAAAAGCCACATAAAGGGGTTTTCTGTGACCTTTTAAATATGCTGTGGCACATTGCGCCACCAAAGAATAAAAAAAGTGACCCTCTGGTGGCGCAAAAGTGCCACAAGGGGCTCCGTAAACGAGGCCCATATTGTCTACATAGGTGCATCAGGCTCAGTGGCGGCTCCCCCATTGGGGCGTGGGGGCGTCGCCCCACTGCTTTCTCACAGTGCGAGAAGGCAGAAACATAAATGGTAATAACTACCACCATTTATGTTTCTGCTTCTCGCACTGCGAGAAAGCAGAACTGCCTGGTTGGGGGTGGGCGGTCCTGCTCGAGGGCAGGGGGGGAGTGGCTTGCCCACTGTTGTGGGTACTGACTGTTTGGTCAGCCCTGGGGCCGACCAAACCGACATTCCCCACAACAGTGGGCAAGCCACTCCCACCCTGCCCTCGAGCAGGACCGCCCACTCTCCCTTTTTCTCTATGTAGGCTGCATGCAGCAGCCTACATAGAGAAAATGGCCCGGGTGGGGCGCGCTCCGATGCGGCTCACCAATCACAGCGCTGCCATTGCAGCGTTGTGATTGGCGGAGGGGAGGGAGGGAGGGAGGCTGCCTTTCTGACGAGAGCTGCAAGAATTGAAAACGCAGGACGGCGGGAGCGGGAGTCGGGATGGTAAGTTTCTATTTAATTTTATTTTTAATTAAACGAACCCCTCCCGACTCCCCTGCGACTACCCCATCCCCCCGTGACTGATGGCGCAGTTGTAAAACTGTAGGGGTGCAGCCGGATGACGGAAGAAAACTGCACGTGCACGAAGCACGTTAGAGACAGTTTCCATTTATAATGTGCTGAACTGTAAACATTAGCAGCAGGTATTTGTCTCGCATCCGTTTCACAGACGGAATCAGTGAGCAGTGTACGTGTTGTGCTCTTACAGAAATGACTGACTGGTGAACGCTCTTTACACGAGAACGTCCTGCACTGTGTCTGCTTTAGAAAAAGATGTAATACAGGGCGTGAGGGTGCAATGCACGTGATGGAGCAGAGAAAATAGAAAATTTTAACCCCTAACAAATTTTATAAATAATTAATAAAATGTTCGTTTAAATGTATTAATCAACACTGTACGTGAGGGAAGGGTAACACGCAAGTATATGGGCTGAATAATCTATTAACGAATGTCTGTGTGTCTAATTATAACCTAAAAATAATTGCGTACTAAATTTATAATAAATGCATGATTTGTGCTTCATAGAATATAAACGTGTCGTTGCAAAAACAATAGTGATGGTAAGTAAGGAACAGCTTAAATGTTGCTTTCTGCTAGGTAATAACTAATTGGGGTACGTAGATGACGGGTGGGAAACAAAAAGGCTATGTTTCTCTATTTTAATTATGTTTTGTTTATTTCAAAATAGTGCTTCTAAGTATAAACGAGTGGCGATATAAAATGGCTGCCGGTTAATGAAGTGCGCATGTGCGGGGAAACGCGTGACAAGGGAGAAAAAGTTGGAGAAAAGCTAACCACGTGATGTTGCTGAGAGGCTAGGATGCGAGAATGGTCAAGGCTGATGTGACCTAATTGAACTGATAGTGTGCCGTGGTGATCAGCAAGGAACCGTGGGAAACCGTTTTAAGAGAAAGGACAATGCCTGCAGAGTTCTCGAATGTATCGAAAGAAGTTACAAATGTACTGATCGAAGCGGATGGAAACATGTCTTGAACTGTGAGAAAGGAAATGATCATATACATTCCAAAGGACAAGTTGGATCCGGGAGAACTTGATTAAAGAATGATTAGACCAATGAAAGAAAAGCGTGTTATTAATGTTGCAACAATTAGTTAGCAAAGTTAGAATTAGGGTATAAGAGGGCCTACTCTTAGTGGGAGGGGTACACAGTCGGAGTTGGAGAGTCGCAGTCAGAGTCGGTGTTGGTGTTGGTGGCTTCCAGTGCTGGGTGGTCCAGATTGATCCATCTACTGAGCGGGAGATGCTGAAAGACTGTTAGATGAGACGGGTTGCAGGTAGCTGATGCTGACGAGCTGAAGTTTCTGTTGCTGTCTTATTTTTTCCAGTTGAGTATGAGAATCAAGATATTTTTAATTCGTAAACTTAGGTTAGAAATCCTTAGGCTAAATTAGGGAAAATAGGCAGGTAATTAGGGTTTTTGCTTCAGGATAAAATTTCCTTTCTGCAATAAAATTGATTTTGCGTAATAAATATTTGAATTAACAATGAATGAATAATTTAATAAAAAGTCTAAATTCTTTCTCATGCTTTTAAAAATTATATAAAATTTAAGATTCTTACATCAAACGACTCAGTGGTTATTTTACTAAATGATTGTGACACTAGTAATTGGTTATTGTGATTTAGCTGGTCTTAATCACTACAAATTAATTTCTTACTAGATGATCCATCGACAAAACAATGAGCAGGAATATCTTAAGAAATAACTAAGAAAGCGATAGGTAATAAGGTATCCCGGCTCTTTCCAGCGGTACATAAATGGTGTTTTCCATTTAGTTCTCATGCTTCTCCTAGGAGTACAGAATTTCGTAAAGGTATAAAGGAAATCCAGGTGTGTGTGTGTGTGTGATAGGCGATGTTTATGGGCCCCATCGTCATGTGGATGTGAGAAAATATAGGTTGCCCCTGGATGACCGATAAATGACCCAGGAGGAAAATAGTTTTATTGTACGCGCTGCATCAGATTTCTTGGTAGCAGAGTTATGGTTTCTATAGATTAGTTTAGTGATTATTGATGATTGATTATTGATTATTTTTGATGACTAACACTATATGTTGAGTCGAGTTATGTTATATGTGAGTTTTCACGCTTCTGGGATGTAGGAAGTGGAACACGTGTGGCAAGAGAAGTCACATGGAATTTGGTACATGGTCTGAATTCATTTTGGTAATAACACAGGTTGTCTTATGTTAGGGATTTTCTGTACGAAAGGTGTGTAACTGAAATAGCAAATCACGTTTTCTTGTGAAACTTTGGCCTTAATTCTCAGGAGCCTAGTCTCCACATGTGTCTTATCCCCAGAGAAACGAGTTAATTGTTTGCTTGAAAGAAGGGTAAGGTAGAGGGAAGTGCTACTTTATCGGCGAGAGTTGATAATTCTGTGGTAGGGTAGAGGTAAGCGCTGCCTACTGGAAATACAGGATTCTTGTGTAAAAGGACAAAGCTGTCACTTTTGTTTAGCGAATCAGACTATGGAATTGTTTTAATTGTTGTAACTAACGAAGAAAACAGTGAAAAGAAAATTGCCGATAAATTTTTGTAAAGGAGGGGTAAAAGAGCAGGAGTGACATCGACAGTGCCGCGCTAGGATTGGATAGTGCGCTAGTCACGTGAACACAGAGTCAGGAGTGACGTAGAAAAGTGCCGCGCTAGTATTGGTTGATCCACGGACGAAGGGAATTGTTCTGATTGGTGCGTTAGAGTGAGTCGCGCTGTGATTGGTTAAAGTTCCGTACACGGAACAGTGTTGGTTTGAAGAGAAAAAGAAAAAAACAATCGAAAACATGCCGTATTACGAGTATGAAAGGGAGAGAACGTCATGGACGACAAAAATAAAGAATTTCTTTAAGAAAGACAAAAAGGTTGTGATTAGAGAGGGACAAGTAATTCCTCCGCCGAAATCAGCAGCTTCACATATGATGCTGAAATATGGATATCATACATGCATATGGTTGGAAAATTGGGCAAAGTATACGAAGAATGATGGTGCATTAGCTTTCCCTGAGAATGGTTCATTTAGTGTAGCGGTTTTGCGAAATTTGAGAGAAAAGATGACAAATCTAGAACCTAGACCTAGACCGACACAGTTTGAGGCATTGACGGAATGGGAGGATGAGATGTATGAGAGAAAGAGATTTAGAGGTTTAAGAGATCATGAGTTTATGCCTGGAAGAATGTGGGGAATAAATCATGAGGATAGAATAAAACGATGGAGATGTGCTAACATGACAGGAGGTTTGTTTCCGGCTTTTACAGTTGAGGAAGAGACTAAGAGAAAACGTACTGAGAAAAAGAAACATATGGAGAGGGAGAAATATATGCATGAGAGCGAAACGGATGATGAATTGCTGGAAGATATTTTAAATAGAAATCCACCTCCGTATCAGCAGAGTTCTACAGTGGTGACACCAAATGCGCCGCTAATAGAGACTGTGCGAAATAAAAGTCCGGTAAAAAGAATTGAAATAAATAGGTCACGAGATCAAATAAGAACTTCACAAAATGAAGGAATAGAAAGTGACAATGCAAGCGAATTGGCAAGGACAACAAAAGAACTAACTGAAAAAATTAGAGAATTAACGAAAAACATGGAAGCTGTGACTGTACCTGTAACAATAGGTCCAGTAATACCAGTTTTTGAGAATCAGAAAATTGATGAACGATCTTTAGTGATTCCCATGAGTTCACAATTTCAGAGAGAAAAAGAAAGGATGGAACCAAGTGCAAGTACAAGTAATTTGGCTAGTACTTACAGACCAAGTCCACCTACAAATTTGACTGTGAATGAGTGCATTGGTAGGAAAATGCATATGGTAACAGAATCTGCAACAGAGACTCCTGAAAAGAGTGGTAATTGGATAGAACTAAATAATACACCCATAGGTCCAACTCCTGATGAGTTAAATGAGTGGATGAAGGCATTTAAAATGAAAGAACCAGAAGAAAAACCATTAGATGTAATTAGGTTAAAAATTGACATGGAAGAATTAATTCTAGGAACGATTGGTACAGAAAAGATAAAAAATTACCAGGATGATGAAATAATGTTTCTGTGCAAAAGTATTACATGGAGAGCAAAGAATTTACATGACAAACTAGAAGAGGTAGCTAGTGATATTGGAATAGATTTTGCAAAAGTGAAAACATTGCAGAAACCCTACAGAGTAGACTTTTGTGAAAAAGATATTGAAAACTTGAACACGGCAGGAAGGCTGACACAGATAAAAGAGTTAATTGTGTTACTGAGAAAATGGGGTGATGTGGACAGATGGAAGGTTAGATGGACAAAAAGAATGAGAAAACTACAGACAAAGCTTCTTTGGCTTTTATGATAACTGAAAAAGAACCTGTTGCCAGAGAATACCCTATGAGAGAAACTCCAGGTGGTAGTTATGTGCATGTTCCCTGGACTAGGCAGGATATACTGTCATTCACAAATGAATTTCCGAAGCTGAGAGAGAAACCAGTTGAATGGTACCGACAAGTAGAGAGGTTTGTAAAGGTTTCAAAAGTGTTGTGGATAGATTTAGATGGATTATTTGACATAGTGGTACCAACTGATTTGTGGTCAGAGTGTAAAATTACAGTAGACTGGCCAACTACAGAATATCCAAGAGATCCTAAGACAGGAGCTCCAGGTCCTGAGGTGATGAGGAAGTACCATAAGGTGATTACCTTTTTGAAAAATAAGATTCCTCCTAAAGAAACAGATTGGGTGAAAATTGATAGAACTACACAGGAAAGCAAAGAGTCTGTACATGCATACTATGAAAGGTTGTTGTTGGTTTTCAAACAGTATAGTGGATATGAGGAGTTAAGTGAAAAAGATATGAGCCATTTCGTATACAGATTTGTGTTTGGGTTGAAACCAGAGATTAGTGAAATGATTAAACAGCATATGATTAATTGGCAGAATGGCACAGTAGACAAGGTACTGAGGTATGCTAAGTATTGCAGTGATGATATTGAGAGTAGACAGCGTAAATTGAAAGAGAAGGCAATGTGGGCACAGGTGAAAGTGGCAGAAAAACAAGAAGCTCAATTGGATAATAATAGTGGGAATGAAACAGGACAGAATAAAACGCGACCTAACATAGGTAAAGGGAAAGGTCAAGTGAGTCTAGAGGAGGCAAAGAAGAAATGGCCCTGTCATAATTGCGGAAAATTAGGGCATTGGAGAAACGAGTGTAAGTTCCCACCTAAACCTAATCCGGAAAATCAATCATTAACTCCACAGGTGCAGAATGAGGTAGTTGTTCAACAAGGTCAGGTGCCACAACCACCACTTCCCAACACTGTTAACCAGCAAAGATACAGTACAGAAACAGGATTCTACGGAGGAGAGCAGGTAACACAGTTGCCGCGAGCAGCTAACATTTCTCAGTATTGGTTGCGACAGAGTGAGGATGAGACATGGGATGAAAGCTCATGACGGTGCCTAGGAGAGGGAAAAGAGTGCGTACTTGGCGCAACTCTAGAGGTAGATCAGTCTGGTCCCTTTGTGGATGGAGAAGTGAATGGTGCAAATGTAACATTCCTTGTCGATACTGGAGCTACCCGTTCTACTGTTAGATCAGTGGAAATTCCAAACCTTCCTCTCTCAGGTGAATACATCCAAGTAGTAGGAGTAGCAAATCAGCAGATTAAAACACCACTTACTGAATTAGTGGAAGTAAAAATTGGTTCTTTTAGCAAAATGCATAGATTTGTAGTGTGCGATTGTAGTCCTGTAAATCTTTTAGGTCGTGACCTTTTGTGCAAAATGAATTGCACAATTTATTGTACACCAGATGGAATTGGATTTCAGACCCCAGATGAAGATGTATTGTATAAAGTAACTTTGATGAATCAGGAACCTGAAATGAATGGTTTGTTTCCTGCATTTGATGCAGAAAAACTTCCAGAAGAACTAAAAATTGCAGTGAAAGAAAATGTGTGGGATTTTACAGGAGAAGATATTGGATTAATGAAAGAAGTTGATCCCGTAAAAGTAACAGTAAAAGAAGGAACAACTTACCCAAATACGCCCCAGTATAAATTAACCCCAGAAATAATTGAAGGAATAACTCCTGTAATAAATAAAATGATCGAACAGGGAATTCTAAAAGAAATAATGAGCAGTCCATGTAATTCACCTATTATGGGACTGAAAAAGCCAAACGGAACATATAGAATAGTACAGGATTTGAGAAAGATCAACAAAATAGTTGTGCCTTGTTGTCCAATAGTGCCAAACCCTGCAATAATTCTATATCAAATTCCACACGAAGCTGAGTGGTACACAGTGATAGATTTGTGTCACGCATTTTTCTCTATTCCTTTGCATCCAGATAGCCAGCCATTATTTGCGTTCCGGTTCGGAGAGCGTATTTTGGCATGGTGCCGAATTCCTCAGGGGTATACAGAAAGCCCCTCAATCTTTAATCAGATTTTAAAGAAATCTCTGGAAGATTTGAAAATGCCAGAAAAGTCAGTGATGGTGCAGTATATCGATGACCTGTTGGTGGCATCGAAAACAAAAGAAGCATGTGTAAGTGATACAATTGCTTTACTGAACCATCTAGAGAAAAGAGGACATAAAGTGTCCCCTTCAAAATTGCAATTTTGCCAAAAAGAAGTTCAATATTTAGGGCATAAAATTGAGAAAGGAGTGCGAAAGATAGCGACAGAAAGAGTAAGAATGATTCAAGGAATGAGAGCACCAATGACGCAAAGAGAGGTAAGAATGTTTCTGGGAATGGTTGGATATTGCCGACAATGGATAAGTGGTTTCTCCTTGATTGCTAAACCATTACAAAAATTGACCAAGAAAGATGTAAGAGACCCTTTTGAGTTAAATAACAAAGAAATGAGATCTTTCAAAGAGTTTAAAAAGAAATTGTGTGAGGCCCCTGCTTTAGGTATGCCTGATTATGAGAAGGATTTTGAATTGTACTGCAGTGAAAGAGATGGATGTGCGTTTTCAGTACTGGTACAAAAACATGGAACAATGAAGAGACCAATTGCTTATTTTTCAGCTGTTTTAGATCCTATAGCAAAAGCGTTGCCCGGATGTCTGAAAGCAGTTGCTGCTACTTGTGTAAGTCTGGAACAAAGTGAAGGTATAGTGATGGGGTATCCACTGAGAGTATATGTTCCCCATTCAGTAGAAATTCTTTTGACAAGAACAAAAACACAGTACATGACACATAGTCGGCTGACTAAGTACGAAAAAGTAATCTTGAGTGCTGAAAATGTGACCATAGATAGATGTATGAATGTGAATCCTTCAACATCATTGCCAGATGAAGAGAGTATAATTGAACAAGACGAAGTAGATCATGATTGTCTGAATGTGCTGGAATATTGCACAAAACCAAGAGCTGACATAAAAGATGAACCTTTAAAGGAATCAGATTATGTCATGTTTGTGGATGGCTCATGCTTGAGAACGAAAGAAGGAGTTTTAAGCGCAGCTTACGCAGTGTGCACAGTGGCAACTGTGATGGAAGCGTCTTGTCTGAAAGGAATAAGGTCTGCACAAGTTGCGGAACTGATTGCTTTGATTCAAGCATGTAAGTTGGGAAGAAATGTGCGAGTTACAATTGTGACCGATAGCCAGTATGGTTTCGGTATTGTGCATGACTTTGGTCAGATTTGGTCACATAGAGGTTTCTTGACGTCTGCAGGAACACCTATCAGAAATGGAGATTTTGTTAAGAAACTGCTTGAGGCGATACAGCTGCCTAAACAGATAGCTGTAGTAAAGTGCAAGGCAGATAAGAAAAACGAAGATTACATAGCTGTTGGCAATAACTACGCGGACGAGATTGCCAGATATTGTGCAGAGAACATGGTATCCCTAAATAAAAATAGAGAAGGGAGCATATCTCTTCTCCTTTGCTTTTTACTAACACTGTCGAGACATGGGATGAGGTGAGACAGTTACAGGAAGCTGCAAATGATGAGGAAAAAGATTACTGGATAAAAGCAGGATGTAGAAGACAGGAAAACAATGGTGTGTGGGTATACAGAGATGAAAGACCAGTTATGCCTGATAGCATGATTGCAGACATGGCACGGATATACCATGGACAAGCTCATATTGGGAGAGATGCAATGATCAGACTTTTCAGACAAACCTGGTATAACCCAAAATTCAGAGCGATAGCTGAAAGTCTTTGTCAAAGATGTCTTATTTGTCAGCAGTTTAATCCAGGAAGAAAGACAATAGTGAGTCTAGGAACAATAGGACGAGAAGGAGGTCCGTTCACTAGAATGCAATTAGACTTCATCGAAATGCCCCCTTGTAACAGACTAAAATATGTTCTAGTGGTCGTCTGTTTGTTTTCTCGTTGGGTGGAGGCATACCCCATTAGAAGGAATGATGGAACAACGGTAGCAAAACTTATGCTGCGAAAGTTCATTCCAAGGTATGGTTTTCCAGTCACGGTTGAGACAGATAGAGGAACACATTTTCAAAATGAGTTGATCCAATTGATTTGTGAAGCATTGAGTATTAAACAAAAACTACATTGTGCATACAGACCAGAGGCTTCTGGGGTAGTAGAGCAAATTAATGGAACAATTAAGAACAGATTAGGAAAAATGTGTCAAGCTACAGGACTCAAATGGCCAGATGCACTGCCCCTTGTTCTGATGACCATCAGAAGCATCCCTGAAAAGAAAACTGGACTTAGTCCTCATGAGATGATCATGGGACGAGCAATGAGACAAGCACAAGTACCTGTCAACAAGTTATTGACTATAACTGATGATCTAGTACTGGATTATTGCAAAGGACTGGCTGATGTGGTGCGTTCTGTGTTTCATCAGGTTGGACCGGATGCGACCACTCTTGAAAGAAAACCAGCCCACGACTTGAATCCAGGAGACTGGGTCCGCATAAAAATCCACAGGAGAAGAAACTGTCTAGTTCCTCGCTGGGACGAGCCACGACAGGTAATCCTAGTGACAACGACTGCAGTCAAGTGTGCAGGAGTGAAGAACTGGGTCCATGCCAGCCACACAATCAGAGTTCAAGAACCTACTGATCGACATGTGAGTCGACGTCTGGAAGTGTGGGATAAGAATTTAACAACTGGGACAACAGGAATAAGAGAAAGGGTGCCAGAATTTGAAGATCGACCTGAAAGTCGACATCTGGAAACCCCAACTGCAAGCACCTCTAGAGAAGAAGAGGAGGAAGAAGAAGAAGGAAGAATTTCAGAAATTCCAGAACCTGAAGATCGACCTGTAAGTCGACATCTGGAAATATCTGACACAAGTTCAGGATCTGATGATTCAGTTGCAAACTGTGAAGAATTTCGAAGGAGAACTTGGGGATATAAACCAATTAGAGAAGAAAATGAACAAGAAAATGATCTAGATGAGCAACCAAGTACAAGTTATGGTGGAAATCCTTCAAAAATAATATTAATAGACAAAGTAGGGAAAGAAGTAAATAAAAAGTTAGAGAATCGAGAAGAACCCAGAGGAGCAATAGGGACAGATAGTGAAACAAAAGAACAGGGAAATTTAGAAGTAGAGAGTGAGGAAAATACCAATTCGGAAGAACACCGAGGAGGGACAGTAATAAGGGAACACAAGAAGGAGAAAACAGATCCACCAGTAAGAGAAGACGAGATCATAAGCTTCAAAATAAGAGACAATAGTGAAAAGGTTGAAACAGAATCTGAAGAAAGTGGAGAAGAGAAAATAAAAACTGAAACAAGAAAAAGAAACTGGAAATCAGAAAGAGAAGAAAAAGAAGGTGAAGCCAAAAGGCCAAGAAAAGGAGATAATTGGCCCAGCAACTATATAAGAAAATTGAGATATAGAATAATAAGAACAGGAGAAAAAAGTGCTGAACAAGTGAATGAAATAACAAGTCAAAAGGAACAAGAAAAGCCAAGTGGAAAACGACTGCAAAAGTCTAAAAGAACGAAGAAAGTGAATGCAAAGTACAAGTCACCTGAGTGGCTGTATATCGCACTGACGGATTACAAAGAAGAAGGAAACACTCAGGAGAACCCGAGATTAAGAAATCGAATGGGAAAGGTGAGATGCAACAAACCTGAAGTGAAGACTTATAGTGCTTCTGCCGGACGTGACAATTTTACTGGATATGACAAATCACCGGACGTGACAACGAAAGAATTCTGGAGAGAATTAAAAGAAAGTACCAAGCAAAGACTTTTTGAAAGCAGAGTGGCATCTAAGTCATTTCTGAGGTGTAGTGACACAATTTTCTGAAACTTAACAAAAAGATAAAAGCAAAATGGAAAATACTAGGGATAGAAGAGATAAATGTGAGTTTGTAAAAAGATGGTGTAAAATGTGCTGCTTTTGTACAGGTTTATTAATGACCATATGGATAGTTTTAGCAATCACAATTCCTATTAGTTTAGCTGTAATAGAAGCGAAGAATGATACTAAACCAGAAAAAGAAACTAATATTAAAGAACCAGTTATTTTAAGAAGTAGTGCAGAATTACATAAGGATAAGTCAGTAACAGACTTTTCTAAAAATGTTTTTACAAAATTGTTGTACGAATATGTAGAGACAATGGATGTGAGAGATTGTTATGTTTGTATGCAGTTGCCTGCATCAGTGTCAGAAGGTGTGACTTATCATCACCTACCTCTAACTTATGGAATAACCTGTAGTGTAATAGCAAGTTTATTTTATAAAACAGGTAGATTAGAGTTTTATTATACTGATATAGATAAGATTTTTGCAAACGTTCCGGTAGTACCAGAACTTAACAAAGTAAAACCAGCAAAAGTTTTAGGAGAATTCTTTCTAGAACATAGAAAATTAACCTTAGAAGAAATAGCTAAGAACAACCTTACCTGTGAATTAAAGAAAGAAGAAAAGGTATTTTTAGAAATGGTTGAAGAAAGAAGAATGAAATTTCAAAAAGAAGCAATAAAAGAGGAAGGAACACATCTATGGACGTTTGAGGAAGGAAATCATTAAGGGAAACAGATAAATGCAGCAATGACATTAGATTGGCCGCAAACAGGAAAGTTGTGTATTAGGAGAAATAAGACAGTCTATGACAATTACTTTGTAGGTTCCAGTATCTGCCATGACAATTATCAAATTTTGGGAGGTTGGGGATTCAAAGGTGGAAAAGATCCAATATTTCCAGGTATCTATTATATTTGTGGGAATAGAGCTTATTACAGGTTACCGGACCATTGGTATGGAACTTGCTATGTAGGCCTGGTTTTTCCAAAAATCTTTCATATGGACAGAGAAGAAAAAGGAACCTACAAGATGATTAATAGCTTGACACGTAGAAAGAGGGAAAGTTTTTCAGAAATTGTAGGTGATATTTTTGGAGCATTAATACCAGCAGTGGGAATATCTTTGAATGCATTTAAGATTCGGAAGTTATCCACAGTAGTAGATCGTTTGTCTACAGATACTGCGGGAGGGTTCTTGATGGTAAATACCGAAATGGTTGCCATGAGAGCTATGGTGATGCAAAATCGGCTTGCCCTTGATATTCTTTTGGCAAAAGAGGGTGGAGTCTGTGGAATGCTGAAAGTCCAACATTGTTGCACTTACATTCCTGATAAAAGTGAAAATATACAAAAGTATATTACAAATATTACAAATTTGCACAAAGAACTAGTTCCACTGGAGGTTGAAAGTGTCCTGGGAAAACTTGGTAGAGGGTTTTCTTCTGTAGCAAATTGGTTAACAAGAATGAGTAGACTAATGATAGGGAAAGTTATAATAGTAGCAACTGTAGCAATATTGTTAGCCATGGTGTTGAAAATTGTAATAACGTGTATTAAAAGAAAAGTAAGACAAAATAAGATAAAAAGAAATAACAGAATAATGAAAGAGAGAGAGAGAGAAATGGGTGAAATTGAGAAAATGAAAGAAAGCATGTATAAAGAGACGAGAAGACAAGATGAAATGGAAACAGATGTGTAACTAACAAAAAGCAAAAGGATGAAAGACATATGCTGCTTGAAAAAGAAGTATAACTTGGTTTTATGTGGTGATTTAAAAATCACCAAAGGGGGAGTTGATGGAGCAGAGAAAACAATTTTTTTAACCCCTAACAAATTTTATAAATAATTAATAAAATGTTCGTTTAAATGTATTAATCAACACTGTACGTGAGGGAAGGGTAACACGCAAGTATATGGGCTGAATAATCTATTAACAAATGTCTGTGTGTCTAATTATAACCTAAAAATAATTGCGTACTAAATTTATAATAAATGCATGATTTGTGCTTCATAGAATATAAACGTGTCGTTGCAAAAACAATAGTGATGGTAAGTAAGGAACAGCTTAAATGTTGCTTTCTGCTAGGTAATAACTAATTGGGGTACGTAGATGACGGGTGGGAAACGAAAAGGCTATGTTTCTCTATTTTAATTATGTTTTGTTTATTTCAAAATAGTGCTTCTAAGTATAAACGAGTGGCGATATAAAATGGCTGCCGGTTAATGAAGTGCGCATGTGCGGGGAAACGCGTGACAAGGGAGAAAAAGTTGGAGAAAAGCTAACCACGTGATGTTGCTGAGAGGCTAGGATGCGAGAATGGTCAAGGCTGATGTGACCTAATTGAACTGATAGTGTGCCGTGGTGATCAGCAAGGAACCGTGGGAAACCGTTTTAAGAGAAAGGACAATGCCTGCAGAGTTCTCGAATGTATCGAAAGAAGTTACAAATGTACTGATCGAAGCGGATGGAAACATGTCTTGAACTGTGAGAAAGGAAATGATCATATACATTCCAAAGGACAAGTTGGATCCGGGAGAACTTGATTAAAGAATGAATAGACCAATGAAAGAAAAGCGTGTTATTAATGTTGCAACAATTAGTTAGCAAAGTTAGAATTAGGGTATAAGAGGGCCTACTCTTAGTGGGAGGGGTACACAGTCGGAGTTGGAGAGTCGCAGTCAGAGTCGGTGTTGGTGTTGGTGGCTTCCAGTGCTGGGTGGTCCAGATCGATCCATCTACTGAGCGGGAGATGCTGAAAGACTGTTAGATGAGACGGGTTGCAGGTAGCTGATGCTGACAAGCTGAAGTTTCTGTTGCTGTCTTATTTTTTCCAGTTGAGTATGAGAATCAAGATATTTTTAATTCGTAAACTTAGGTTAGAAATCCTTAGGCTAAATTAGGGAAAATAGGCAGGTAATTAGGGTTTTGCTTCATGATAAAATTTCCTTTCTGCAATAAAATTGATTTTGCGTAATAAATATTTGAATTAACAATGAATGAATAATTGAATAAAAAGTCTAAATTCTTTCTCATGCTTTTAAAAATTATATAAAATTTAAGATTCTTAAATCAAACGACTCAGTGGTTATTTTACTAAATGATTGTGACACTAGTAATTGGTTATTGTGATTTAGCTGGTCTTAATCACTACGAATTAATTTCTTACTAGATGATCCATCGACAAAACAATGAGCAGGAATATCTTAAGAAATAACTAAGAAAGCGATAGGTAATAAGGTATCCCGGCTCTTTCCAACGGTACATAAATGGTGTTTTCCATTTAGTTCTCATGCTTCTCCTAGGAGTACAGAATTTCGTAAAGGTATAAAGGAAATCCAGGTGTGTGTGTGTGTGTGTGTGTGATAGGCGATGTTTATGGGCCCCATCGTCATGTGGATGTGAGAAAATATAGGTTGCCCCTGGATGACCGATAAATGACCTAGGAGGAAAATAGTTTTATTGTACGCGCTGCATCACACGTGATGCCTAAACTTATAGCAAACACTGTGTTTTACATTAATTCTTATTTTTGCCACTGACGCCCTTTACACCTTCATCGTGGAGCGGGTGCACTTTCTATCGTCCTTGTAAAATACTCGTGCAGGCTTCTTGGCCCTTCCTCACACCAGAGATTCTTTTCACTGCAGCCGATGGATTAAAAGCTGGCATTTGGGTTTGTTGGAAAGGGTAGGACGGGGGAGGCTTGAGTGGAGCGAAGGGGAGGGGCGGTTCCTTGGCAGAGAGCTTGAAGTCTTTTAAAATGCTGGAGTTTTTCTGTTTCCTTGGATTGCTGGCCCCGTTTTTGCTTTAAAGCGCAAAACTTGCACTTTTACCCTTTCATGTGTGGCACTTTGAGATGTCACAACGACAATCAGTATGTGTGCAAGCATCGTAGCACCATGAGGCAGGTAGTATTCTTGTGAGAGGCTTGGCTACCACCTTATACAGTTCTCTCCCCCAGGTTTGTGCTCCACTACTAACCATTTGGCTTTCAGGACGCGCAGGAAGACTTTTCCCTTTTCTCCTTATTTGTTCATTTCTTATTAACAAAACAGCGATTTTACCTGTTTTCCCCAGGTACGTTTCCACGCACGTTTCCATGCACGCACCTACCGCCCACAGTGTTCCCTTTATTCGTAAATGTGTCGGCATTAAAAGCGGCGATGACTTGAAGCTGTGGCTTTTCTGCCAAGGCTCTTAGCGTCTCTGAGCATAAACAGGCTTTCTTGAGAGAGTGATGCCTCCTGCTTGCGCTCAAAGATCACTTTCCAGGTGACAAGGGTGATTCTGCTACAGAAGATAAAAATAAAGTCTCTCAGCACAAATCTTGCAGGACAAGTGTCAACCTTGTGACTGTAAAGGCGGGCCCCAAGGATGCGTACTGAAAAGCATTTCTGTGCATCCTACCAAATTATTGCACTCCGGGGCTTACATGAAGATAATTGTGTTTTGACTCTAGTTTATCGAGCATTAAGCAGCCCGTGGGGAAAATGAGCAAAGTTATCTTAGCATGGTAATGTCAGATACACATTTTGTTATTCACTTCAGCCATGAGCAGGGCAAGTCAGGCTCGCTTGCTACGCTCGCTCGCCATAGTGCGCTCAGCCACAACTTGTACGGCCCACCACTTTCAAATGTCACTTTCAGCCGCCACTGATCAGGATCATCACTGAACAGAAATAACAGTCATGGTTGGATTGTTAACAGGTCTGTGAAAACTACCACTTGCATTTTGTTGCCAGCATCAGTCTAGTATATTGTTCTGAATATTACAAAGTGGTGTGTTATTTTAGACAATGAAATTCGCTAGGCTCTCTGTTTTTGTCAGTCCTTGTTTTTAGGCCTTTGGGAGGTGGTGCCATATTGGCTGTTTTGTTTCAGGAGCCACTTTGCTTGTATGTCCCAGAAGGAGGGTGCTCTTGCTGCTTTATGCCATGTGTCATCCCTCAGACCGCCCAGTGGGAGTGCCAACGGTGTGCTAAATGTAAGTTTGTCAGCGCCATCCTCCCATTTACCTCCAGCTGCCACAGACTCTGCTTCTGGTCTTTCCCACCACACAATGCACACAGATACCGGTGAGAAAGGCACTTAAACAGCAGAAAGCATATTTCTCTTTTTCTCCCCTGCTGACACCTAACCAAATAAACTATAACAGCACCACAGAGGTAAAATGTATTTGACACTGTGCCCCTCCCATCAGTAGATCACAGAAAGGCTCCTGCTATTTAAAACACCAGTTCTGCAGCCAAACGCTGTCTCCAGGTAGCCGATCAGTCAATATCACATGGACATATTATACTGGGTCAAGAAGTGGCTATCAGATGAATTTGCACCCTTTCTGTATGAACTGGCCCGACAACTTCAAAGTTAGATTCCTAGAATGGTGGGTAGAGTTATGAGTGTAGTCATGACCTCATACGCCAAGTCTTACCTACAACGGTTGAAAACAGTTACTTGAAGTGGAGTCATTGATATAAACATGTAACTCTCCAGTGGCAGTGTCTCAGGTGAACAGTTTAGTAGAAGAATTTGGGAATTTTACTATGTAAGAACAGGACATCTAAGAGGCATTTGATGTTCTGTCGACTGAAGTACAGGATAAGACTCTTCCAGATCAGAACCCTAGAAGACTAGCAGGAGACCAATGGAATATCGCGCTAGGTTTACTGAAGGCAAGCTGAGGAAATACAAGCAGACCTCATATTCCATTATTCTGCCTTAGCAGCAACATATACAGATTGGGACACCTAAGACTGATTATATCTCAAACCGTATCAGCACTGCCAGTAATCTGACCAAGGGGGTGTACAGGAGTATTGATGAACCTTCTACCTCAGTTACCACACAGGACCTCTTCTGCCATCAGCCGACTTGTGCGCAGATTTAACAGGGTTTTTGAGGACAAGATTATAAAGATTCAACATCACCTCATACAGGAATATATTCCACAGCACTCAAAGAATCCAGTGAATCCGGTGGATCAATTTGCGGCCATTACAGACTTTATGAATAAACCTGTAATATAAAGCCCCCTTCAGCTTTCCTGCAGACTTGTGTCCTGCGCGAATCATAAGATGTCCATGTCCCTGTCTCCTGCAGGAGCTCCTGATGCTACTTAACTCAACAATCATGAAGGGTGATTGCAAAACCACTGCAGAAAAATCAATTCCCAAAAGCTGATACTCTTTACAACTTTCACCCCACATCTTTTTTTTCCCTATGAAACAGGAAATAAATACTGACCAGCCCAATCCCAGCAGGGGACGTGGGCACCTCTTTTACCAGGAAGAGCAAAGCAGCAGTAATGATGCAGACACTATTCCAAACTGTGATTTGCACTAGGAGTCCTTATGCATATGTGTTAGTGAGTAGTGAAGTGACTGCATAGTTCTACAGGAGTAAGATATGTGTGAGCCGGAGCTAGAGCCACTGGTGCCATCCAGGGAACATGAGCTGACCAATCTGTCTGCAAGAAAAAGCCACCCCTGGTCAGTGACGCTATTTTGCGTAGTTAGCATGAACATGGGAAAATATTAATGCACCCGGGAGATTCTGAACAGTAGGACAGCCTACTGCATTGAGAGCCTGCTGCATACATCGTTAACAGCAGGTTAGATGTGTGAATCCCACCAAAGATCCTTCTGAGGTGTAAGAAATGAAGACCACTGATATGAGTCATTAGTAACACTTGACATTACAAGGATGAATATATTCTGTGGTGCGTCCTACGTAAAATATATTATTTTTATACAGTTTCAAGATCAGCCCAGGCCCAAACTGTAAACAAACGGGTTATACTCTGAGGCTGGTGGAGTTGTCATGGCGTAAAAATCTAAGCATTCATTGGCACATGTTTTAAAGATGCCAACGTTTCACTATTAAAAACTAGCATCGCTGTGGTGTCCCTTTGGCATGAGTCTGTCTCCATATATTTTACACTTTATGCAAATTACTCAGACACCTCTTGTATAAAAACCTCATGAGAGGATCTCCCTGAATCTGACATCTCAGAGGCTGAGACAATAATCAAAAGGGTCTCAGATCAGTTCAGAAGAACATGGGTCCTGTGCACTTGTGTCTGTGTGTTCTTCTTTTTGCATCAGGTACGGCGTTCACCGAGAGAGATTGTAGAAAAAGTAATCATTGGTAATTTTACACATTTAATATTATTCTTTTTAAATTTCCAGGTGTTCTGTGTCAGGTGACGCTGCTGGAGTCCGGCCCTGGAACTGTGAATCCCTCGGAGACCCTTAGACTGACCTGTAAAGTCACCGGTTCTTCCATCACTGGCTGTTGTTGCTGGGACTGGGTCCGGCAGCCTCCGGGGAAGGGGCTGGAGTGGTTGGGGCAGATCTGCTATGATGGCAGCACATACTACCCCGAGTCTCTCAAGAGTCGGCTGTCAGTCACCAGAGACATGTCTTTGAATGAATACTATCTGCAGATGCGTGACATGAGAGCCGAAGACACAGCCACATTTTACTGTGCACGAGACACAGTGAGAGGAAGGAAGTCAGAGCTCGTACAAATACTGCACTGGAGCCTCTGTGGGGATTTGCGTTTAGCAGATCAATCTTCCATGCACTGACTGATGTGGCTGAAAAGACTAAAGTTTCACTTTAAAAGATACATTTACTGCAAATTCATTTGAAGGTTCTTTGGTGACAGCCGTCTAGTCCAGAATGACTAAGACATACAGACCCAGATTTACAAAAATTCTCATGCAGTGCAGCACAGCACTCAAAGTTGCTGTGCTGCGTTTGATGAGAGGGAGAGAAGAACAGCACCATATCTACACAGATATGGCACTATCTTGCTCTGTCCCTAGCACCAGCAAACAATTTAGCTGCCGAGCGCCACGCACACACCTTTGCGCTATAGTGTAAAGGTGTCTGCATGAGTGTAGCATAGGCTTTGCACTGGATACTATGGTTAGACTGACTCTACAACTTTTCCTACTTTGTAAGTGTGCTTCACAGTGCAGCACATGTTTAAAGTAAAAAGTAAAAGGAGAAATAAAGCATTTAGTCTTTTAATGCCTTCTTTCAAATGGAGTTAATTTTTGGCTCAAAACCCTGCCTACTGTATAGGATTTTGGTCAAAGACCATAGGAGGAAGAAAAGGAACCCCCAGGTAACACCCATGGAACGCCCTCTTGATGCAGAGTAATGAAAAGCAGCATGAAACGATGGTGTACGTAGTTTTTCTTATAAACCAACGCAAATACCATCTTGAATTGGTTTGTAAATCCCAGAAAAGATTTCGCGTTGGGCCTGCATTAATAAAGTAACGCAAACCTGACGTGAAACCTTTGTGAATCTAGGCCACAAAGTTGTGCTTTAAACCAATTACTGTAGCAGACAGAGGACCCAATAGCTAGTTAACTGTGTCTCATATAACAATGATTAGATCTTTGTGGGCTGTCTCCAGGGCACCAGACCCAAGCTTATAAATACAATGTTACTGTAACAGCATAACGTTGAAGGGGTGGGTCCAGGGCTGACAAATGAGCCATGTTACAGAAAAGGAAAAAGAGAAAGAGAAATTATGACATTGGAGGATAAGGGGGCTAAGAAGTGGTAAATAGAGCAAGTGGGGAAGAAAAGGGTAAGGCAGAAAAAGTAAGAAGCATTGGAAAAGTCAGAGACCCAGTACATATACCCAAAATGGCCTTTGATATAGGGTGTGACTTCAAAGAAACTCTCTGAAGTGCACAAGGATCCAATTCAACCTAGTCCTGTCTGCCAGGCTACCTGTGAGAGGCAAATTAGTACTTAGTGTGTGGACAGGATTCTACCTATTGAAGTGAGTCAGCCCCTGCCATTTCGCCATGCGCAGGAAGACCCATCAGAATACAGATGAGGGCTCTTAATGCAGAGGAGCCTCACCTTCATGTGTTTGTGGCTGTCTATAGGGAATGCACAAAGTGTAGCTGTCACCCAGCACAGACGTGTATTGGAGACAGGCTGTCAGGCACAAAGAGCAGTAACAACAGAGAAATGTCCACTTTCCAGGTGGTATTTCTAAAACAGTAATGTTAAATCCAACTTCACCAATACGGAGGATTTATCATTTCCATTCCAAAGATATGAAACATGAAAAAGCTACTTCTCTCTGATCAGGAATTACAGCTTAAAAGTGTATTAAGGAATTCTCAATGCTGACCTATGAGAGGGGTAGGCCTCACAGTAGGGAAAAATGTTTGTCACTACCAGGACATGCCAAATATACAAGTACATGTCCTACGATTTGCTTACATGGCACCCTGCCCTTAGGGTTACTTTGGACCTGCCTTAGGAATGACTTCTATGTAATAAAAAGGGAGTTTTAGGCTTGGCAAGTAGTTTTAAATGCTAAGTCAAAGTGACAGTAAACTGCACACACAGGCACTGCAGTGGCAAGCCTGAGGCAGGTTTGAAAGGCTACTTCTGTGAGTGGCACAATCAGTGCTGCAGCCCACTAGTAGCATTTGAAGTACAGGCCCTGGGTATATGGGATACAATTTTACAAGGGACTTACCAATACAACAAATGTGACAATCAGGTATACACCCATGCCATCATGTTTATGGGAGAAGCACATGCACTTAAGCAGTGGTTAGTAAAAAGAATCAGCAAAACGTGGAGGCAAAAGGTCGAGGGGTAGACCACCTTAAGGATTCCAGGTCTCATATTGCATGTTACTGGAAATTTACCAGACTATCTAAAACAAATTAAACAATATAATAGTATCTACCATCTAAAATATACACATAATAAAAATGCTACATTTTACACTTTGGGGCTCAGAACATTATAAGCTTTATTGTATTTTTCTATGCACAAGCGTGGAATGCCTTGGTGAAAACTATACTCATTATAGATGGTAATCTCACACCAATACTTTGTCCCCTACAAACACCTCTTTCTTGCCATACTCTACAAATCACAGAAATATAGCATTTTTTTTTTTTAAAAAGGCCAACTCTATTATCCTCGCTATTCGCCACCAGGGCTACATTCCACTCTGTTTGTGAATAGTTGGTCAACTAAAATCCCCTAATGAAGCAACCTGCAGGGCTACAGAAATATGGTAGCTGGGAATAGGGGCCTTTTTTTTAACTGACTGTGTTAGCAGACACAAGAGTGTTAAAAAAGAAGCCAAAAGTTGAAGTTTGTGTTGTCAGTGAACCACTTAAAAGGCATAAACAGCAAAATATTGCAGTGCATAATAGAAGTAATGCCTTTCTGTTATGAATTTCACTCGCAATTGTTTTTGACAGCGAGACACTCCACAGAGCCCTCACAAAATACCTCTACGCATATTTACACTAGTGCTACAGGACTCATCAATCCACAGAGCTTTCCAGGTGCACCTTCAGAAACTGCATATATTTTCCATTGCTTGCTCACACTAGTCATAGTCGTACAATCTATGCCATGTCTGACGTATTTAGCCTCTCTCTCTCATGCTTGGCACTTCTGAGCAATAATTCACAAATATACTCACCAGGAAGTACGCAGGAACGACGGCTAAGCTCCTGAGACGGCTGCAACGCATCCAGAACGCCTCTGCACGTCTTATCCTCGACATCCCCCGACGCAGCCACATCACACCCCACCTGAGAGACCTGCACTGGCTCCCTGTCAACAAGAGGATAACCTTCAAGCTCCTCACCCACGCACACAAAGCACTCCACAACTCCGGACCAGCCTACCTCAACAGACGACTCAGCTTCTACACCCCCACCCGCCAGCTCCGCTCGACCAGCCTCGCCCTCGCCACAGTCCCCCGCATCCGGAAAACGACCGCCGGCGGCAGATCCTTCTCCCACCTCGCCGCCAAGACCTGGAACACCCTCCCCACCAACCTCCGACAGACCCAAGACCTACTGGCCTTCAGAAGACTCCTTAAGACCTGGCTCTTCGATCAGTAGCAGCACCACCCCCCTCTTCCCCCAGCGCCTTGAGACCCTCGCGGGTATGTAGTGCGCTTTATAAGTGACATGATTGATTGATTGATTGATGTGGAAGTTCACATTTCTTGTGCCTTTTCTAAAGGAATTACCTCCTACCTCCCTCTAAGACAACTGTTAGACAACTAGCTGCCAGTTCCCTTCATACCCTTTTACTCTTCTGCCATACCTTCCTCACAGGATGAGCTGCAGCACAAGGCTTACAGACATATTGATATTCTTCTGAGATTGAATGAGAAATAAACCTCGAGGAATTGAAAAACATCCCCTCTGTCAGGTAGTCCGAGCTGAGATTTGTCATTACTTTTACTTTTCGGGAATAAGTGCAGCCTGGAGCCAGGCAGGAGGCTGGGCAGATTTCGTTACATTGTAGCACTCTCAGCCACTTCAGAGCTGAGAGCAGACAATCTTTAACTATTTAACTTACTGAGCCCAGCAAGCAGCAGCTGCTGGCAGGCAGCACGTCTCGGAGCAGCAGAGGCTGAGAGCCGGCGCACAGGTGGCATGGTGCACAGGCGCCGCTGGTGGCGCGCGCTGGCGAGTGGCAGTAAATGCGTGACAATGCATTTCAGTGCTGTGATGCGGAACACCACACTGAAATGCGTGAGCGTCACACCTGATGCGTGATACTTGGCAGGACTGCATTCAGTTACCTTCATGTGCTCTATGTCGCCATCCCACTTGGGTTGTTTATTTATTGTTGATTTTTTTTGGGGGGGGAAGAGTGCAGCTTGGGAACTGCTTTGGTTGGTGGACGAGAACCGCTCTTTCCTGCACGCTGTAAACCAGCTCCTCTTGAGCTGGAATAAAGGTTGCCCCCTCTCTCCGGCCGCCATTGAAATATCACACACATCACAAAATATAGCTTCCAAGTTTTCAGTATGCGTGCTTGTGACATTTGCAAGTCTCATGTGCAACACTTTGAGGGACACTCGGTAGCAAGCAGCTGAAAAAGAAAACTGGTGCCGAGCATAATGTTTAATTCTTGCTTTACTTTTGGAACCAAGGAAGTTCAGCGCTTAACATTGTAAGCAGCACAAATAAGAGAACACACAGGAAGAAAAATGATTACATTAACTACTCACACCTAATTTAGAATCATCTGGAATCACCAAAGTTGTCCCAGTTTAGGTCGCAGCCTACTTCACACTTTGGGACTTGGTTCACAGACAAGGTGAAAACCTCACTCCGTGTCATTACTGTCAATTTCCAGGACTAGGCTTGTGTGTGACAACGTAATGCATTCTGGGTATTGTAGTTTTAGTTAATGTCAGTGGACCTAATTATTCTAACATGTGATAGACATTATTTAAGTGTGAGAAGCACAGGACTAGAAACAGTGTCTGTAGTGACATGGCGTAGAGTGGCCACCATAGTTGTAGGACTTAAGTTTCAAAAATCTTAGGAGCATACATTTCAAAATTAGTGGCATCACATAAGGTGGCACATTGCAATGTGCACTCACCTTCCTCTGTTGACAAGTATAATATGGGCAGTAGCAAGCCAAGCATTGGAGCGGGAGTGTATAGGGAGGGCCCCAGAATCAAATTAAAGATTATGGGCAAGATGTATCAACATTATATTTTGCGATTCTGAAATAGCAAATTTTACCGATTCGCTATTTTGTAATCGCAAAATGCAATGTATGTAGGTTTCGCAAAATAAATAGCGATTCCTACATATTCCTTAATAGCGAATCCCAATTTGCGAGTCGCTATTAAGAAATGCCTTCCCATTCATTCCTATGGGCCTAGAGGCCCATAGGAATGAATGGGAAGGCATTTGCAATTTGCGATTACCAAATTGGTAATCGCAATTTGCGAATGCAATTCAAGTGTGCAAGGGGGCCAAAAGGCCACCCTGATGCACCCCTGAAAATGTCATGTGTGCACATATGGCGCACACACATGCCCTTAGGGCATGTGTATGCGCCACGTGGCACTGGGAAAAATGCAATTTGGTGCATTTTTCAAAGGATTTGCAATTTACCACCAACTTGAAGTTGGTGGTAATTTGCGATTCCTTAAAGCAAGGTCGCAATTTTTAAATGCTTCCTGCATTGCATTTAGGGAATCGCAAATTGTGATTCCCTAAATGTATTTGCAAAATAGGTAATTGCAAAAATTGTGATTCCCTATTTTGCAAATGCCTTTTGGGATGATACATCCCAAAAGGCTTTTTACCGTTCGCAAATGGGCCGATTCTGCGAATCGGCCCATTTGCGACCGGTAAAAGGCTTGATACATCTAGCCCAATATTACCAGCTTTAAGTAAATATTGCACACTTCAACTGCTAGTTTCAGCTGCAGAAATAAATATCGGGCCGGCTCACTTTATCTCCCCACACCACCTCCGACCTGTCCCAGCTTTTTTAACTAGTTGTCTTCCTGCTTAAGCATTACAAACTTTAGCTGCTAAAACAAATTATGAATCTCTCCCCATACTAGTAAAATCCAATATCGTGATTGCTTAAAAACACAGTAGTCCATTTAACAGCCGAGGCATACTCCTACATGCAGAACATCCTAAATCAGTGCACATTCAGAACCCAAGCAGTCTTTCCCAATCTTCTCCCCCTTGCCAAAAAAACTACACACACATTACTCTCACCTGCAACATAATTCTATTACACTCCACGCAACACAATTTAACTCCATTGGCTTTGTGTTGCTTCTCCCCACGAGTCTTCTGTGTTACTCAGCCTAAAAAAAGACTTTGTACTACCTTTTTTATTTCATTTACAAAGCCAACTCGTATCAGGAAATAAAAATAAAAAAACCAAAGCCATTGCGAGACCTATTGGCTTTGCCAATGCTTGTTTACATATACTATCTCTCCAGCTGCTGTAAGAAACCCTTTTAATTCACTTGTATTTTCTGAAGTGTGTGCAGGCTAGTGTAGTGGGTGGGTTTGGTGGTCATGCTGTTGTGGTGCATGGCATGATGGTGTGCGTACTGCAGGGCACATTCGTGTTTTCCTTCAGGCGAAGAGTGAGATTAGACTGCTCTTTAGGTTTCGTGTGGCATGCGTCTATGTACATATGTATAGATTTTATTACAGCTGTAGTTCAAGCGCTGTGAGTTATTTGCGTAAGCCCATGCTTAATCTTATAATCTATGTTCATTTTGTGCAGGGCTAGGCTTGTTTTGGTCTTTTTTTGCAGATTGTGCTTGCACATTGTGTTTGTTTTGATGGGGCATTGCGCTTGTTTCACCAAGGCCCACCGAGGGAGGCATTGAGACAAAAGCTGCTGCTGCAGGGAGACCGGACGAAGCCGGTGGTCGGAGGGCCGGCTGCACTGTGAGGGACATGTGGCCTCCGAGGGACAGGTTGTGTTAGGGAAAGAACAGAAAGGGCTGCCCAGAGACTGCCACAGCGGGTGCAGATCACACACCTGGAGCATCAAAAGAGACGAGGTAAGGGCAGGAAACAGAGCCATGGAAGCGTTCTTTAACACATGTAGCAGGGACTCTGTGAGCCCTACAGTGGAGCTGAACTCTGTGGAATTCCACAGAGGTTTTATGCACCTCCGCAAAATTCTGCATAGTGTAACTCCGCAAACTCCGCCCACCCCTATTTGTGATGCACATATCACTGTGGCTGAGATCCAAGTGAGAACTGTGGTCACCACCGTGAATTGTTTTGTGGGTCAATCAGATTCGGAGTCTTATCTGCTGTCCCGGACATCCTTTAGAGCAGGAACAAAAATAAGGAGAAATGTGCACTTCAAAAGAAGCAGAACCCCAACATAAAACTTCAAAGACTTAGACCCTAAATCACAGTTAATGTCTGGAAACGGACTATAAGAAGGAGACATTGAGATCCCAAAATGTGTCATCTGTCAAGCTGCTAGACAGGCTGTGTGAGAAAGGGAAGCTCTGCAAGACTTCTGCCAGTGACCATGACAGAGGGCAAAGGCCTGCCAGTCTCCCTGCTGGGTGAGGGGACATCACCCACGAAAACCAAGATTACCTGCCTTGAAGCACCATCACCTGCCTCCTTGCCAAGACTAGTATGCCGTGTGAAGAAGAGGAGAGCACTGGAGAGGACTCCATGTGTGAGGTGTGAGGATTGAACTGTGCACTGATCAGGCCGTAGTCTGTGTGCACGAGTGTCAGGTCGGTGATCCCCATATGCCAGGAGAATTCATCCGTGGACTGAGCCATGTGTTAAGCGCTGTGCAGGCCTTGCTGTATTGCTGTGTTGCAGTGACCCCGTATACTAGGAGGGCCCACCGGTAAATTTGCTGTTAAAGGAGCGCTAAGACTCATATCCGCTGTGGTGGAGGTGTTTACGCCGGAGGAATTTGCCGGTACCTAAGTTGTCAACAAGTTTGGGCCGTCACCTTAGTAAAAGACTGAGGGGGAGATTTACTAAGATTTTATGCCGTTTTTGTGTCACAAAAGTGACAAAAATCAGCACTAAATCATTTTTTACAGATTTACTTTCCAGTGCTAAACTTGATTAGCGCTGGAAATAATGGGAAAGTAATGCAAACAGCGTACCATGGGTGGAGCATGGGTGTTTCCATGCAACCACCCAAGGTTTCTCATGCTAAACCCAGTTTACTATACAAAGTAAACAGGGTTTAGCGTGAGAAAACTGCGCCCTTTTAAAATAGGTGCAAGGAAGAAGAAATTGCCTTCGTTTCTCCTTCCTTTTCCGCCTTTGCATGCGTGCTGCACATACCAAGTGGGAAAAGGCTTCAAGTAAGTCTTAGCATAGGATTTTGTACTGGAAGGGTTCCCTTCCAGTACAAAACCTATGCTAGACTCACAAACACCCTTGCACCATGGCCCAAAGGTGTCTCTGTGGCACACAGCAGCTGATTTCAGTGCCGGCGCAAATGAGAGGGAAGGAGAGTGCCTTATTTTAGCAAATTGGGCACTCTGCTCCTATCTCCTTTTCACGCAGCGCAGTGCAGCTTTTGCAGCTGCTGCAGTACGTTACGTGAACATTTTTTAAATTGCCCCCTGAGGCTCCATTTTGTGGGTAGAGCTCAGAGAGAGAGAGAGAACTGCCCCTAACTGACACCTGAGGACTGCTGGGTATGCTGTGGATGATGTCACACTCTCCCTGGCCTCCAGTCGGGAGCTGAAGAACGGACTCCTCTGATCTCCCTTCCCCTTTGGGGAAGGCTGACTTCCCACGTCTTTGTAAAGGCATCAAAGGGGAACTCTTGAGTATAGCCTTTTAGTGAGCATTCCCTGGATGTCACCACCAGCGAATGGGGAATAGCCTCAAGCATGTTACAAAAAAGAGGGTGGGAAAGGGTTTTGCTTGACAACTACTAGAGCCATCACCTAAAGGCGACTGTGTTATTGCTTGTTTAAATTGTTATTCCTTTGCATGTGTGAAATAAAAATACTACAATTAGAAAGAAGAAATAAAATACTTATTTTTTCTTATAAAAGCAAGCATTTGACTGTACACTGATATATTGCTCGTACTATTTGCACTTTAAGTTAGGACTTACCTGTATCTCCTCTTTCCTTTCACTGCTCATCCATAGCTACCACTGAAAGTCAAGGACAGAAGGGGTACTTGGCCCAGCTGTTCAGGTTTGATAGTAAGTTGGGCCAGGGACTTCGGGAGTGAACGGCCTAAGCCACCATGGTTGGTCTCAGTAGCCTCTGTGTGCCCTGCGGCTCTCTGAAAGGGGTTCTGACAATTTGGGTTACACTAAACCTAATATCAGTATTGTTAGACCTGTCAGCCTTAGGGTGGTCTTCCCCCAGAGATTGTGCCTACTTACCTCCACTTTTTACTGAAATTCGTTTTTGTTGGCCTTAGGACACTGTTCATTTCACCACTACTAACCAGTGTTAGAGTGATTGTGCTCACTCCCCTAAGCATGGTTTGATTGGAATATACCTGATAGAATTGAAACGTAGTTTTACCTCTTACTCGTATTTTACTCCATATTATGTTAGCATTTATATGGCTTAGTACATTATATTTACGTATTGTGTGAAATATGTAATGAGTTGATACAGATGCCGCACCAGTTAGGTTGACATCTTTTGCTGCCATTTTAGTTAGAAAGACGCCATGTTCTAATGCAATCGAAACTGTTACTTGCGTACTCGAAACTGTATTTTGCTCATTTACGAGAAATGGTTCTTGGTAAGTTTATTTCTTCAATGCCCATGTTAGCTCGTTAGCGAATGCCTTTCTTCTGAGATCGAGGCCTTCTCCCACCTATCTAGAGGGGAGGATAGGCCACACAACCTTGAAATGTAGATAGCTTGTACCAGGCTGCAGAGTCGAGACTTATGTTCTGTACCCCCATTGTATTACGACACCTACCAGTGTTTTTCTATGGTAGGCGGGTCTTTGTAGGCTCCGCAACATACATAATGTAACTTTATGCTTGTAACAGTCAGTCCCTCGTCAGCCATCACAGGAGGCTGGTCTGATTGGTCTCCACTGCAGTGAATAAACTAGATTGTTTGTAATCTCTACTGCGTCATCGACTCTTTATTCTTGGAAGGCTAGAGGAGGTCGAGATTGGCCCGGGTGGCCCTAATCGGGTCACTTCCTTCAGTTGGCGCCCGAACAGGGACCCCACACAGGTGACCCGTCTCAAACGTAGTCGGGTTGTAGAGGTCGGTGTTGTGTCCGGTCGGATAGGCGGATCGGGGATCCCCACACGATCGAGCCTGGTTCTCGCAGCTGCCCCGCCTGTCTGATTGGGCAGCTCCTCGTCTAGTGGTCGCCTTGGCTGGGGTCCTGAAACGGCGAAACCCTTGATTCTGACTGTTTGGTCCGAAGTGTCGGCAGTGGAGAATAGTCTTGTTTGACCAGTGTGCACCGGGTGAGTTTATTTTGAATTCTTGGTAAATGCGGCGCCGTCTTGGTTAACTTTGTGGGTCTGTAAACCCTTGTGATACAGAGCGTTTGTCGAACGTTCTGCCAGGCCACTGGTTGAATTTGATTTATTCTTGAAAAGGTCTGGGGCTAGAGCCTATCTTGTCTTGGTGTGGTCTGAGGACTGACTTGTTTTGACACAGTCTGCGGACTGTTTTTGAGAGCTCTTTGTTTGTGCGTGTTTCGTTGTGTGTGTGTTAATTGAGTGAATACGTGGATGTGTCTGATGTCGGGATGCCTTGCTGGAGTAAAGTGTGGTGTTTGGGGTGCCGATGTTGCTCTGCGGAACATTGCCTGGAGGAGCGGCAGCCTGCACCCCCGGAAGGCACTCCAAATTTTCTTTTTTTTTGATTTTTCAAAAACCTTTATTGGAAAAAATTGCACAGCACAGTTACAGAGTTCCACAATAGCAAAGGATTAAGCACAGTAATACAATGCAGCACAGCAGAGGCAATCACAATCTTGTGACACTTGGAGACAATGTCATGAAGAGTTGTCATAAATCCACTAGAGAGATGAAAGCATACGACAGAGAGAGGCACCATGAGTAAAGGAGAGGGGCAGGGGAGATGGAGGGGGCCGTGAGCGAAGGGGAAGCAGCTCATGGACTTACACCGGCGGCCGCCGTGGGCGGGGTGCCGGCGGGGAGCGCGGGAGAAGTCGCAGGATGCTGGGAATCATGGCTTGAAAGGTAGGTGACAAGTGGGCCCCATATGTCAAGTGGGAGAGACCTGACTGGTAAAAGGTCCCAGAACTCAGACAGGAGGGTTTGGCAGCGGGACGCATCCTCGAGCCAGAGGGCTACCTTAGGCGCAGGCCTGCGACCCCAGCACATGGAGACCTTACGCCGCGCGAGGACCAGCAGCATGGCAGTCAAACGACGGGAGGCATCCGGGCAAAATTTAACGAAGCCTAAGAGGCAGAGCACGGGGTCAGGTTGAAGCGGTGATGAGGTAATTTCCGAGATAATAGCGCAAACCTCACGCCAGTATGCCGAGACCCGGGGGCACAGCCAGGCGAGATGAGAGAAATCAGCCGCGGGCGCGGAGCAGCGCAAGCATCTGTCACTTGCTACAAGACCTAACTTATGAAGTTGGGCGGGAGTTCGATACAGCCTGTGTATGTATTTGAAGTGTATAAGGCGCAAACGATAGTTGGGGGAGAGGCGTTTGATCTGAGTGAAACAATACAGCCAATCAGCTTGAGAAATCTCGATTCCCAGGTCCTCACCCCATGCAACGCGCGCCCGGCCGGTGGAGATGGAAGACGCTGCAAGCGTGTAAGCATAGATTTTAGTAACCAATTTCTTGGGAGAAGAGGAGGCATAAAGAAGATCAAGAGTGGCCATCGAGGGGGGGGGGGGCTGGGGAAAGGTGGAGTGAAGCTTCCTGCAAACAGCCCGGAGTTGGTAGTATAACAGGGTGTCCATGGGGCCAGAATCGGTGGCAAGCGAGAAAAATGTGTCCCCCGGGTACAGGTCCGATATTGTGGAGAGGCCCAGACGAGCGGCGTGTTTAACCATCCCTGATGACTGGAGTGGAGGAAAAGCGGGGTGGTGGGCGATGGGCATCGTGTTCGCGGAAAGCATATCAGAACCAGAAATTTTACGAATCCCATCCCAGGCCCAGCGCAAGGTTTTGACCGTGTCGATTTCAGTGCGTTGGAGTTTTGCCGGGGCGAATAGAGCAGTCGTGAGCGGCCACGGGGCGGCGAGGTCGGCCTCCACCGCGACATGGGGTTGGAACAGAGTGGAGTGAAGCCAGAAATGGAGAAAACTGGCCTGAGCACTGAGAGCATAGAGCTTGAAGTCCAGGGCACCCAGCCCGCCACGCGACATCAGAAGAGTCAGGATGTTATATGCGATCCTGGGTTGCCGTCCGGCCCAAATCAGGGTAATAAGCAGAGAGCGAACCTTACGAAAAAAATGAGCGGTGAGAGGGATGGGGATGTTAACGAAGAGATATAAGAACTTCGGAAGTACCACCATTTTGGCGATAGCTATGCGCCCGGCCAAAGAGAGAGGCAGCCAGTTCCAAAGAGGGATCTTGGACTCTAACCAATCCACTGCGTGGCCAAAGTTAACTCTCCAGAGTTCATCCATGTCTCTGCTTAGCCAGATACCCAAATACCTAGCGGGCCCCGAGGCCCACACAAAAGGATAATCGGGATCAAAGGGAGCCGTGGCATCCGTGAGGGGAAAGAGTACAGATTTATTCCAATTAACCTGAATGCCGGAGTAGCCACCAAACCGTATCACCTCACGGACCAGTGGACTGAGATTCTCCTGGGGATGACGGACGTAAAGAGTGATGTCGTCCGCGTACATGGAAACTAGCAGAGCACGAGCCGCAAATCCAATGCCTCTCTGGGTATGATGTTGCCGGAGACGAGCTGCAAGAGGTTCCATAGCGACAGCGAAAAGCATAGGGGACAGCGGACAGCCCTGCCGAGTACCGCGCCCGATAGGAATGGGCTCGGAGATCTGTCCGTTGATGCGGAGACGGGCCATAGGAAGAGTGTACAGAAGTAACACCTTGCGTATAAAGGCCTGGCTGAAGCCCAGGCGGGGAAGAAGATAAAACAAGAAGGGCCATTCCAAGGTGTCGAAGGCCTTGGTGGCATCGAGCAGAGCTGCCACTGCCGGAAGCGACGGGTTAATTTGATGAAGAACGGAGAAAATGGTCCGGAGGTTGTGGGAGGTGGCGCGACCGGGAATAAAACCGGACTGGTCTGGGCGAGCAATGAGCGGCATGAGAGGAAGGAGACGGGAAGCAAGCAACTTAGCGAAAATTTTGTTGTCTGTATTGATGAGGGATAGGGGGCGGTAGGAATCACGCTGCTCGGGGGACTTGTCCGGCTTGAGAAGTAAGGTTAACAATGCCTCACGCAGCGATGGGGGGAACTGGCCCGTATCGAAGGACTCGTTATACATGGCAGCTAAGTGAGGAATCAAAAGCGGGGCGAAGGCTTTATAAAAGGAGGCCGGTAGGCCGTCAGAGCCAGGGGGCTTGTCACCGGGCATACTGTTAATTGCAGCTAGAATCTCCTCTTTAGAGAAGGGCTCATCCAGGAATTCCCGATGTGAATTACCAAGCCAGAGAAGTTGAAGAGTATCGAAATATTGGTCGAGAACTTCGCACGGTGGTACCGATCTGGCCGTATATTGTTGTGTGTAAAATGCAGTGAAGCGCGCTTTAATTTCTTCAGGGGAGGTAGTGCGGGCAGGTCCGCCGTCCTAAAGGGCAGTGATGTACGATGCTGCTCGAGGCTGGCGAAGGAGATTAGCAAGGGTTTTTCTAGGGCGATCGCCCTCACCGAAGCGACGCGTCCACGCCTCTCTCCCCAGAAACGCCAGTTCTCTATTCGCCTCGTCAGCAAATTCAGTCAGTTTCCCGCGTATCTGAGCGAGTGTATCAGTGTGCGGGTTCTGGGCGTGGGAAGCGTCTAGCAATTTAATCTCCCTTTCTATTCTGTCCAGAGTGCCGCAGATGGCGCGTAGGACACCAGACTGCTTGGAGATACATTCCCCTCAGATGACAGTTTTAAACCCCTCCCAAAGCGTGAATGGGGAGTCCACTGAACCCTCGTTGAGCTCAAAATAGTTCACGATTGCAGTTTGTATCTCGTCGCAGAAGACCGAGTCGCGTAGTGCATTCGGGTGAAGCCGCCAGGAGAAGGTTCGGCAGGGAGAATGTGGAAGACGGAGGGATAAGCGAATGGGAGCATGGTCGGAGAGAGTGCGCGCCATATGATCAACCGAGGTTAGCCAGACCAGAGCGTCCAGAGTAGTGATCCATAAGTCTTGTCAGGACCAGCAGCCACGAGAACCAGTGACACATGTGCCCTCATGCGCAGCAGGGTGGGCATGACGCCACGCGTCGTACAGGGAGTTGTCCAGGAGGATAGAGCTGAGGAGGTAAGCCGCGCGCGGGTGGGAGACATGAGAGCCAGACCGATCTAAAGTGGGGGACAATGTCACATTAAAATCACCCCCCCAGAAGAGAGCAGCAGGGCCAAAGGATGAGATGTGGTGCCAGACTTGTGCAAAGAAGTCCGGGTCGTCGCAGTTAGGGCTGTACAGCGCAGCCAGCGTCAGAGGCTGGGCCCACATGGCGCCGTGAAGTATTACGAAGCGCCCCCCAGGGTCAGTGAGCACTTGAGAGGTCTGCCATGGGAGCCCTTTGCACAGCAGTATGGACACCCCCGAGAGTAGTTGGAGTAGAAGGAGGAGTGGATTTCACCCCAATGTCGGGATAGGAGTCTAGAGGCTGTGGCCGGTAGAAGATGGGTCTCTTGTAAAAAACAGATGTCCACCTTGTGCCGAACGAGGTGGGCATGAACCAAACATGCCTTGCGGTGGTCATTGAGCCCACGGACATTCCAAGTCCAAAGTGTAGTGTCAGTCATGGTGCTGCAACAAGGGAGGGAGTGTCCAGAAAGGGTGAAAAAGAGGGCAAGAGCTGCGTGCATCGGTAATGAGCGGTGCAATGGATAATGAGAAAAGAAGGCAGTGTAAAACTATGGGAGCATATTGACATGGCACAATCAGAAATACTGCGAAGTCCCCAAGAGAGGCCAGCAATACAAACAAAACAATCCCCTCGGCAGGCATCTGGGTAGCATGGGAAAGAAACCTGGTCACGAAAAGGCCCGAATCAAGAGCCTGTGCGAAAGAGAACAACATGGCCCCATAAGGAGGCCGCAGACCCCAAACCCCAAACCCCCAACCCCCCGAGCCCACCCCCAAAACAAAAAACCCCAGGAAGTCCCACATCCCCACACCCACACCAACCCCCCAATCAGGCTAAGATACCACCCAAACCCACCCCAGGGACCCACAACTAGGAAGGGAAAAATCTGTGTCTGTGATGGGAATTATCCCGTGGGGGCATGGTGATGCCCAGCATACACCCCTGCCAAAGAGACAGGGTGTATATAATAAGTAGAGAGAGACCCCTTGTGAAACCAAGGGAATAAGGTACTCTTCAACAGTAAAACAAAAATGTTTCCCCTCGGGCAACACTACAAACACACTAGATCGTTACTCATTTAAAAAGACAAACTATTGCTTATCAAATTCACACTAATGCTGGTTGTCAGCTCCAAACCAACTTAAATACAATCAGATACTGACACCTAAATTTAAATATTAAAAAACATGTTTTTATTAAAACACAAAGTATAAAAAAATTCTAGTTATATAATCACAATAAAAATTCATTGATACATTCCATATACTTAGTAAAATCAATTCAAACAGACGTTACAACATTCCACAGGACAGAACGGACATAATACCCCCACATAAAAAAGAGAGAAAAAAAACCTTTAGACACTCTATATTGTCATTAACAGTACATATCCTAAAAAAACTACACATAAGGACACGATCTGAATGCCTTCCTCAATTAACAATTGCAGAACCGTGTTTCTCCAAGGATTATGTAGCTAAATTTGCGTTGACGCGTTTCGATGGTTTTACAATTATTAGTCCATCTTTTTCAAGACACTCTTTGAATTTTCTCTGTAATATTCCTTTTCATTAAAAGACCCTTATATCTGGAAAAACTGTGTTCTACTAAAAACTCTTTAGATCTCACACCTTATTTCCTGCTCCTTCGTATCTGTCGACAGATACGAAGGAGCAGGACTGACGTGCAATATCTCGGCCACAGCCTATTAGCATTACGAGGAAGAGGAGGACGTGAATGCCCCTCGAGTTGGGAACAAGCTACGACCGTTGGTTTAGTGCAACCCACGAGCTAACATAAAATAAGGTGTGAGAACTGGTAGCATGGGAGTCAGAATCTTTTTATCGACTTGAGGCAATGGGACATTCTCGACCGTGGTGATATAGACCCTTGTTTATAGCAAGGTTGCAGTTCTGGGATTCACTCGGATCGGGATATTTATCTAAAGGACTGTTGGATGCAAGATATAAAGAGTTTTTAGTAGAACACAGTTTTTCCAGATATAAGGGTCTTTTAATGAAAAGGAATATTAGAGAGAAAATTCAAAGAGTGTCTTGAAAAAGATGGACTAATAATTGTAAAACAATCGAAATGCGTCGACGCAAATTTAGCTACATAATCCTTGGAGAAACACGGTTCTGCAATTGTTAATTGAGGAAGGCATTCAGATCGTGTCCTTATGTGTAGTTGTTTTAGGATATGTACTGTTAATGACAAAATAGAGTGTCTAAAGGTTTTTTTTTCTCTCTTTTATGTGGGGGTATTATGTCCGTTCTGTCCTGTGGAATGTTGTAACATCTGTTTGAATTGATTTTACTAAGTATATGGAATGTATCAATGAATTTTTATTGTAATTATATAACTAGAATTTTTTTATTTTTTGTGAGAATAGGATTTTAATAAAAACATGTTTTTTAATATTCAAATTTAGGTGTCAGTATCTGATTGTATTTAAGTTGGTTTGGAGCTGACAACCAGCATTAATGTGAATTTGATAAGCAATAGTTCGTCTTTTTAAATGAGTAACGATCTAGTGTGTTTGTAGTGTTGCCCGAGGGGAAACATTTTTGTTTTACTGTTGAAGAGACAGGGTGGCCAGGGCGTTAGTGACAGCAAACACCAGAAATGAACATCGAGGAGTGAGGAATATCACGTCAATGGCAAAGAGATGAGCGAGAATGACCTAGGAGGCAACATAAACCCAAAGGTCTCAATGCAAGTTATAAGCCTGAGTAACAAACAGTGCAAAAAACATAACATCTAAGCTTGAGAACAGGTTAGTCATTGTCACTGAGATAATAATCAGCAGCTGCTTGGGAGTTGGCAGGTGAAGAGCGGTGTGACCTGTCAAGTTTTTTAGCAAACGCCAACGCCTCTCTTGGATCCGGAAAGGTAAGAGTCTTGGAGCCTTGTTTAACACGCAGTTTAGCCGGGTACGCCAGTGAGTAGGAGATCTCGTGCTTCTGGAGGAGCCGTTTAGCCGGTAAGAACTCACGGCGTGCCGCCTGAACCGCGATGGTGTAGTCAGGGTAGAACGAGAGGGAGTTACCCTGGTGGCGAATTTCCCCTTTTTCTCTGGCCGCCCGAAGGATGGCATCACGGTCCCTGAAGTTCAAGATTTTGGCTATGATGGGGCGGGCCGGCAGGCCAGGGCCAGGACGAGGGCCGAGGGAACGGTGGGCCCGCTCAACAATGAAAACAGATGAAAGAACATCACCAAAGAGCTCACGAGCCAATTGTTCCACATAGTCCTCCATGCGAGAGATGTTGGTAGATTCGGGCACTCCTGTGATGCGAAGGTTACTCCTACGGGAGCGCGCCTCCAAATCCTCGTTCTTATTTTGGATAACATCTAGTATCTTGTCCATCTGCAGCATTTTCTGGCTGTCTTGGGTGGCGGCATCCTCTGCGTCAGACACCCTGGTCTCAACATGAAGAAGTCGGGCATCGTGGGAGTCAACCCGAGCCTTCACCGTGTCCAGGCGGGCCGACAGTTGGTCCAGCTGAGCCGCTATGCTGGTGACAGTGGACTTGACGTCCAGCATGATGGCCTTCAGATCGTCCTCACGAGACTGTGCCATGTCAGATGGAACCAGAGGGTCACCCCCGTCTGCGCCATCACCCTCCTGGCGCGTCTGGCGGCGCTGATCGAAGGTGATTTTGGGCTGCTTGGGGTCGGTTCTCCCCATGGCAAAAGGATGCCGGTGAGAGGAACAGCCAGGCAGCAGAAGAGAGGCCACAGGTACGGAAAGATGACCAAAGTACCCAAAGGGCAGCGGACCAGCAAAGGAGAAGGCGGAGGCTCAGGCCCAGCAGGCGGTTGCGACGACGTTTGGAGGCAGAGTACAAGTGGGCCGGTTGTAGGAGAGGTGTGAAGACCGCAGGCGACAAGTCCAGCACCAGTTGGCTGCAGCGGGCGGCCTACTGACCCACCTGTTCGAGGGAGAGGTGGCGAAGTCTGGCTTGAGGGAGGTGAGCCAGAACGGTGTGGCGGCAGACTATGTGGGCAGTGAACAGGGCCGCCGGAGAAGCACAAGGAGCAGCGGTGCCAGCTCAGCAGCAAGTGTTGCCAGGAGGGCGCATGCTAAAGGAGGCAGCGGCACAGTAAGGACAGGAGGCACTACGCAGGGCTCGGATGACTAGGCCCACTAGAGGAAGGCCAACCAGGTGGAACGGGCTCTGGTCCGATTGAAATACAGGGTCAGCACTGTGCAGGTATCTCCAGCCCCGTGTAGCAGCGGCAGCAAGATCCGGCAGGGGGCGGCTATGTGGTGCAGCCCGACGGATCGCTCTTCGGCCAGAATCGAAGAGATGGCGGCCAGGTGCGGCAGAGGAGGCACTTCGGCCGGCTTGGGCCCAGGAGGAGGGGCCGGCGGGCGGCGGAGATTGCTGGCGGCGCCCGCTGGTAGCAGCAGCAGGCGGCAGAAGGAGAGTCGGCGAGCGGGTGCCCAATGTTCGGATCGCCTCAAGGGGAGCACCCCGTCCGGGGAGTCAGGCCGCTGCAGAGATGGGGCCAATATGCCAGTGGGACCGACCCAGCAGCCGCTAGAGGATATCCCGGGGAGCCGGGGGCCACAGCGGGAGAGGGGCAGCACGCAACGGGGGGTCAAGAAGAGCACGCCGCCCGCGTCGCCAGGCCCGATGGGGAAGGCCTGAGCGGCGGGCGCCTATGAATGGAGAATGGCGCCAGAGAGTATGCAGGCCAGGCCGGGTGGTACGACAGGCGCGCCCCCAATCCTGCCACAGTGCGCCCCCACAGCAGCAGCACCTACCGGCTCCGATGGTCGAGGAGAGGAGGCGCTGCGTAGGGCGGAGTTCCAGTCCGCAATCAGGCACAAGTAGTTGGCTCCGAGGAAGTCGGGACGGCCGCGCCCGCCGCGGAGCCCAGGCCTAGGGCACATGCAGCGGCGGAACTCGGCCCAGTGACGTCCCAGGAATGCAGGAGTGGGCTCAAACCTTGCCCCAAGGTCAGGTGAGTGGCGATGGTGCGGTTCCGAGTGGCGGTGAGTGAGATGTCTGCAGGATGATAAAGGATTTTTGGCTTGGCCGGCAGAGCCCACTCAAGGTGCGGCCATTTTGCAGCCGGCTAAGCCACGCCCCTTAAGGCACTCCGAATTTTGATATGTATGTGAAGCATGGTATTGGCCCTATTATGTTTTGTACATTGTGGCACAAGTATACGAGGGACAATACTGAGCTTCAGTGGCCACGGGATGGTACCTTTGATGAACAAAAATTGAATTACTTACAGGATAAATTATTTGCTAGAAGAAGTCGGCAGTCGATGTTTGATAAATTACAGGTATGGCAGAAAGAAGCTAAGCAGAGGCGTATACGTGCTGAAAAGGAGTCTAGGAAGAAGGCAGTGCAAACGGTGGTGCAAAAAGTGGTAGCTTATGATAAGGAGAGAACAGAGAAGGGTATTGAGTGTGCGGATAGGAAGTTTCGGTTACAGTGTGATAGGTCCTATGTTGCTCGAGAGGAAGAGGATCTTTTTGTGGAGGATTTGTTGGAAACTCGCCCCCCACCTCCTTATGCCCCTCAAAGAGTATATCCTGTCGTTCCGCCGTCTCAGTCTGCCGCTGTTCCCTCGTCTTCCCCTGACCCCTCTGCAGCCTCAACAGCCTCAGCTCCGGCCGTATCTGTTTTTCCCCCAGTTTCGCAAATTACGAGTGCAGTGACTGCGGGCACCCCCATAGTGTCAGTTGCTTCTATTTCTGTTTCTCCTCCTTCTCTTACACCTACTACACAGCGATTGTTGACACTGTCACCTGCATCGTCATCTGTTGCGTTCCCCCTGACTATGTCACCCACGGTATTGAGTAGTGTTGGGACACCAGTGCGAGGGTCGGATGGAGGGAATTGGGAAGAGGCACAGGAGCAATTAGAGCGGGTAATGATTCGATCTGATGTGGGTGAAGAAGAGAATTGGATGGTTGCAATTCAGGCAGCACAGTGGGCTCGGAATGTGATTTATGGTTTGGAGGATATATGGAGTGTGATGAAAGATTTTGATCTGTTTGTGCAACAACATGCTCTTCAGCATATGTCGAATACATTGATTGGTTTGTGGGAACAGTGTATCGGAGGTAAAGCTCCGCAAATTGTTTATGATATTCGGGATCGTGTATATTCTTCTGGTATGGCTCCTGCGGAAGTTCATAGTAACGTTGGGACATTACTTAGTTATCGGGCAAAATTATATCATTGCACTCCGATTGCAGCATCCCAGTTCCCAATGAGGGAAGTACATCCCATTTACCACCCTGAAATTCCAGAGCAGCGTAATGCAGCAAATGTCGTTACTCAGCAGAGAGTAGAGGCTCGCTTCCAGGAGCAGTGGGTTTATACCCCGTGGAAAAGAAGTGAGGTACTTGCTCTTAAAAGTCAGTTACCGGATCCCAGGAAAAATCCCACTGCATACTATAAAGAATTAACAGAAGCTGCCTCTTCGTCAGTTATGCCGTTAGCAGATATTGAGATATTTTTGGGGCTGCTGGTGCCGGTAGCTATATGGAGACAGGTGCATACACAGGATCACAGAGTAGAATTGGGTGGTACATGGGACGATATTAAGGCGTGGGATAAGGAATGGAAGCCTGGCGACAAACCTAGGGCAGAGATATTGGCTTTACCAAATCGTATTATTACGTACATGCATTCTCTTATTCCACCCAGGCGAGCAGATTGGGATAAGTTGACGGCATGTCGCCAGAAGAAAGAAGAGAGCGTGTCTGATTTTTTTACTCGGTTTAAAGGGGTGTTTTTGGACTTTAGTGGACTAGATTTGTCAGTGGAAGGTGGAGTTCGTTTGTTTGTTAACAGGTTTGTTACAAATTTACTTCCTGAGATTGCAGCTCGGCTGCAAGCCTCTGAGAGCACATGGACCACTTCCTCCCCTTCAGTGATATTGAGTATGACCCAATACTATGAACATCGAGAAAACGAGGAAAAGGATAAAGTGGAGAAGAAGAGTAAGGATTTAAAGACGAAGGTGTTGTTACAGCAAGTTGCAAGGGGATTTGGAAGGGGTCGAGGTACTGGTCTGGCACAGAGGTCATGAGGTGCCGGTAGAGGTGGTGTGCCTTTGGGGCTGAATCAGTGTGCGTATTGTAAAAAGGAGGGGCATTGGTGGAGTTATTGCCCAGAATTGTTACAGAAGGTTGCAGCACCGAGAGGAAGGGGTTGGAATGGAAGGGGTCGTGGTGCAGGTAGCCGAAATGAGGCTCAAGGGGATGCATCCTCAGGGGGTTGGTCTGATCAGAATTATTTTTATGATCCCCGAGGAAGACAGTATTACCATGATGATTATGATATCGATGAAGTTACAAGGACGTCCTATAGCTAGGACAGCAAAGGACAGGGTGAGGGACCAATCTAGATTCCTGTAGATCAGCAAGGTCCTTATGTCACAGCCGACCTAAATGGTTCGACGCAAAGATTTTTGGTGGATACAGGTGCCATGAATAGCTCTGTTTCTCATACACTGGTCCCTGGGGCCGCCCTGCCTGGACGTAATAATGTCTCGGTAGGTTTTTCAGGCGTACTGGTTGTGAGCCCCATTTCCAAACCTTTAGCTTTGACTGTAGGTCCTTTTACAGTGGATTCTCTTTTTCTGTTGACATCAAATTGTGGTGAAAATTTATTAGGCTTAGATTTATTAAACAAGCTATGTGCTACTATTTATTGTTCCCCAGACGGTGTTTATATGACCTTCGGACCTAATGTAGATGGCGCGAGACAGTGTTTTGCAAAGGACGCACCACTTCCTGTTGAGTTTCGGGATGTCCCATCTTCACTGTGGGCGACAGGGGACACTGATGTTGGGTTGTTACAGATACCACCTGTTTCTATCAAGATTAAGGATAATGCTGTGCTTCCTCGTATTCCCCAATACAAAATATCGCAAGCTGGGGAACAGGCTTTGATGCGAATTATACAGGATTTGATTAAGTTGGGGGTGGTAGAGGAGACAGTAGCGAATGTGTGTAATAGTCCTATTCTTCCTATCGTTAAAAAGACTCCCGTGGATTCCCCTGGTGCACACTCTGATGTTTACCGATTTGTAATTGATTTAAGAGAGGTTAATAAAATAGTTGTTCTCCAGTTTCCGGTGGTTCCCGATATAACAGTCCTCCTCACAATGATCCCTTCCTCGGCAAAATATTTCTCTGTGATTGATTTGAAGAATGCTTTCTTTAGCATTCCTGTCCACCCTGAAAGCCGCTATCTATTTGGTTTTGCTTTAGCTGGTAAAAGATTCCAATTCTGTAGGGTTCCTCAGAGGTATACAGAAAGTCCTAGTATTTACAGTCAAGCTTTGAAAGGCCAGTTGGACTCTCTCTCTCTCCCCGCAGGTAATGTATTTTTGCAATATATGGATGACATTTTGATAGCCTCTGACACCGAAGAGGGTTGAAGGGATGCCACGGTAAAATTGTTAATACATTTGGCAGAAAATGTACATAAAGTGTCCCTTTCTAAATTCCAATATTGTCAACAGCAGGTCACATATTTAGGTCTCAAAAACACAGAGATCCACCCTCAGATTAATCTCGAAATGGTGTACTCACAGGCTGTATGTGTTTCCTACAATAGTTGAAAGCACACAGTGTTTGTTTAAATACCCCTCACACACCAACAGGCCCCTTGGTGTCATGCTTCATCATGGGGGTCTTCCCGCCCTGCTGCGGGACGGGGCGTGCTACAACCTACGACTACGTGGGAGCACTGGTTTTAGAAGACTATGTGTTGTGTAGGAAAGTGAGTGGAAGGGTCAGGAGTGAGTGAAGTACTGAATTAAAAAGTACCTGGCTCTTCTGGACTAAAAGACTTTAATATTCCTTTGAGCTGGTACTGTTAAAAAGGTGGGTAGGAGGTATATTGCTCTAATGGACAATCTCTCCTGTGTATGTCGACATGTTTCGAAGCTCACAGGCTTCTTCTTCAGGACCAAGAAAGATCCCTTCTGTACTCACTACAATATCGAACAGATGTCGCGAAAATAGTTCAAAGTGAATAAATGTCAAAAAAGGTGATATATGTACAAGTAGTATTACTACGTGAAAGGCAAATATAAGATACAATACCCACTAGGTATTCTATTCGTTAATCTGTAAGGAAAACACAATATTAGAAAAACAAGACATATACTGCATCCAGCGTTATTAGTGGTGACCTGAAAGGAAGGTGATAAATATAGTGCGAATATTCTCCTTAACCTGAATTGTGTAGCAAACGCTGGTGCTGTGTCCTGTAGATGAAAATGACAGTACATGACACACATACATTGAACATAAAGCACACACACTATATTGTCAAATCCTGTATTTAAAATCAGGGAATGAGTATGATGACCACTGAACGTTCACAATTATTTGGGTCAGAGACTCTAAGTTGTGCCCTTGAGAAAAATTGTAAGTACATACTTGTTCCTAGTGGAGACAATGCCCCATCAGCCTTAGAACGGGTAGGAAGGGTGCCTATAGTCACACTCTGTAAATGGAAAAAAACGGGACTGGTTTAGGGAAACATGTTAATCCAATAGGTAATCATGTTAGGCACACCCACTCTCATCCATCGGCTATGCCGTACTTACTACACCAAGGACACTGCCTCGCCAAGATATTGCCTCCACGCGGCTCCGTCGAACACTGAGTACGCGGGGAGGAGCCCTTAAATAGTGTCCCTAATTGGTTGCACTGCTGCCAAAAGAAGAATCGGCCCCAGTATGGTGCTTAGCTGCCCAATATGCCCCGGAAGTGGTATGGTTGCGCCTCGCGTCCCTAGGAGAATTCAGGCTAGACCGCTAAACTTTTCATGTTGCCTCGTTAATGCGCGATGCGCACAGTATGACCCGGAAGTCGTTCACATCAACTACTGCCTTAAGTCCCCTTTCCTTATTGACAAATCCTGTCCTGCTCAATATATAATGCCATATTTCAATAAGATAGACATTTCATTAAAACAAATAGTCACGCTGTACTGCCGTGTGTCGAAGCAGTCTGTCTCGCATATGCCAGATGATGGTCACGCGTTGCGTGATGAACTTGCATTATCTATACCGCTGACCTCGCGTGTGACGATCTCAGACCCAACAGCCAATGGTGCTGACGTCTCTCGTTTCCATGAAGCCCCGGTTGTAAGAACGGGTGTCTTCGAATAATCTTATGAACAGAGAGTGTAACTGTAGTATAGGGCAAAAGTAAAGCGGGACCAATGAGAAGGACCCATTCCTTGTTGACAAAACCTATCCTGCTCAATATGTGATGCTAAATTTTAATAAAAAGAAAAAAGGTTGTTTCATTCAAATAGATAGTCACGCTGTACTGCCGTGTGTAGAAGCAGTCTGTCTTGCGTATGCTAAGTGAAGCGGGACCGATGTGAAAGGGCCATGGTGGCTTTTCACGTTCAGGTGACACGGACACTTTATCTAGCAATATATAGTGTAAGGATACCACTCAAGGTGTTTTCATAGATGGTGACTCCATGTTATCTTATGGCTCCATGAGAAAACAACTATATGTCCCCACCTGTATTTGGGCTCGTTGCCATGTAAGTTTAGCAGGTAGTTGATGGATTAAGAGAAGTCCTTTGTAAACGGATTCTGTTGGACTTGGCCCTTTTTGGCAGGTTCACCCCTAAACTTTTTGCCTTTTCTGTGACATGGTGTTGGTGGTTTTAGGCCTCTGGGCACTTTCGCACTATGGTCCAGTGGAAAGTGCGTGCGCTCTCTGTGTACACTTGGTAAGGTTGGCCTGTCCTCCCATAGGAATGCATGGGGGATTCCCTGATTAAGTATGTCAGTGGTAATTCCTGGGATGGGAGGAGCAGTGTGGTCGAGTTTAGTATGTATGAAATTATGAGAATAAATGCTGCGCAATGGTGTGCGCAGATTTATTATGACTATGGGAGAAATGCCACTTTTAGAAGTTGGCATTTCTGTGTGCTATGTGTCTGCCTGCCTGATGTGAATTGCATGTTTGGCTTGTGAGTGACAGGGGCTGGGAGGTGTGTGTGGCTCCAGGAGGGGCAAGGTGAGTCAGCGCTAGGCTGAATGGGACATCTGACCTGGGGTAGTGGGAAGAGTAATCCCCTGACCCTGAATAGGACTGTGCCCAGCCTGCACAATGCTGTCTCTGCCCCCTGTGGTGTGTCTGATCACCTAGCCCCCACCGGACAAAGGGGAAGAGGAGCTTGGAAAACAAAGTGCTCCAAATCACCCCTGAACCAGTTGCATCTGGTTCCCCCATGCCCTGTCCTGCAGACAAAGAGATTTGTGGTATAAATGTAAGGGCTGTGACCCCATGAAAAGGTTCAGTTCTTGTTCTGTGCTGTTCCTGAAACCTGCGGGGGCGTGCTGCTGCTGGGGCCCAGGAGGAACCACCATGAGGGCTTGCCTCCCTGGGCCCAGCATTGCCCCCTTGATCGCTAAAGGACTTTTTGCTGTTGGAGCTTTGGCTCCTTGCGCCTCGTGAGCGCTATGCTTTATTTCATTATTTTTCCCAGGGAAGAGGAGGAGCGTGGGCTGCGCAGCGCTGAGCTGCCGCCTTGTTAGAGGGAATCCCGGCGTGAGGGATTCCCCTGTGATGGTGCTGGAAGCGGGAGCTCAACCCGCATTTTGCCTGCTTGGCGGGAGCCTACCCCGCTTGATGGATATTCGTGAATTGCGGGTGCCCACCCCGCTTATGCTTTTATTGTAGGTGGGTGCCCACCCCACCATTGTCCTTGTTTAAAACGGGAGCCTACCCCGTATTGCCGAGAATCACCGCCGCGGCCGGAGAGGAAGTCAGGCAACGTGATGCCTGACGTGGGGCGGGACTTCCGCCTCCCCGAGGGAAGCCCTGCATCCACGGAAGCACCAGAGAAGAAGCCTGGAGCCTCGCGGGCTCCACATTGAAGTCCCGGGTCCCAGGAGGGGGCCCGGGTGAAGGGAGAAAGGGCGGCCGAGGCCGCCGATGACAGCGCGGGGCTCCCGTGAGTGAGGGAAGCCCCGCGTGCAAGAGAAATGCTGGTGTTGGTCGGAGGGGTTCTCGTAGCGAAGAGAGAGCCCCGCATTCTGCTGAGCCGCCCGGAGAGGAGAAGAGCACCAGAGGAGGAGTTCCCCCGTAGACCTGGTGAGTGGGGGATCCTCCATTGTCCGGTGTTGTGGTGCCTTTTGAGGCACGGTGTCGGTGCTTGGTCAGGGCGGTCCGGCAAGAGAGCGGGCCGCCCCAACGAAGGGGACATATTTGTTTTGAGGTCCCCAGCCGGGGCCCCGAGGGCACAGAGGTGCCCGTGCCTGATCTCGCCCACAGCTGCCTCGCCTGACAGTGGGCAGCTGCAACGATGTACTCATATTTGGGAAGAGAGCCCCAGAGCAAGGCCTCTTGATGTATTTCGAGCTGCACCGCCATAGCGGGCAGCTGCCACGCGGCCATATTGGCTTACAGGGCCCCAGTGGGGGTCCAGGGGCACAGCAGTGCACGTGTTTGGTGGTCTCACAGCTGCCTTGCTTGACAAAGGGCAGCTGCAACGTTTGGCGCAGATTTGTTTTACATAGTTCCAATGGGGGACCCACCCAGAGGGCACAGCGAGTGCCCAGGCCTGCCGTGAATTTCACAGCTGCCCAGCAAGTAGTGGGCAGCTGCAACGTTTAGGCTAGTAGTCTTTGGGGGCATTGTTGTATGAGATAGGAGTGAGGTACACTCCTCTGCCCCAGCGCAATTGCGCACGAGGATACTGCTGCATTGGCAGCCGCCCTGACATTTGGGACATAGGGCATTTGAGCCCCTTTGAGAAGGCCAGTTGGCCAGGGGGACTGTTAGGTTTGTAGGGCGCCAGGCCCTAATGTGATTCATGTGGTGCTAGGAAATGTGATTCATGTCCTGAGAGTTATGCACCGTGATTTATGACATAATGTGGTTTATGTTTATGAGATGATGACATAATGTGGTTTATGTTATGAGGTTATGCATAATGTATTTATGCTGGTGAGGTTATTGTCTAATGCGTTTAGACTTATGAGATGATTGCATAATGTGTTTTTGCTGGTGAGGTTGGCACAGAATGTATTTCACGTCAAAATGTGATGCTGCTTACATAATAGGATTTATGTTGCAGGAGAGGATGCTAAGTACAGTATTTTTCCCGTAGTTACTGGCTGTGTTCTAAGTGCATTTTATGTCCTACAGTTACTATGTTCACTGAGTGATGGTTCTGACAGTGGTCCAAGTGGCCCTGTCAGGTGTACATAATCCCTTGTAGATATTACCTAGTGCCAGGTGGCACAATGTATATTATTTGATTTCTATTCTAATGTGTTATGAGAATACAAAGGCTATTTTTGATATAACCTTGTGTGGAGTTCCTTTTGTGGTGTGCCTGGTATGTTGTTTCTGTGTGCGTGTTGTGCAAACGCTTTACACATTGCCTCCGGGATAGGCCTGACTGCTCGTGCCAAGCTACCAAGTGGGGTGAGCAGGGGTTATCTTCGGCGTGTAACTCCCTCGCCCTGACTAGAGTGGTGGTCTCTGCCTGGCTTTGGCGCAAGCCTTAGCCAACCAGAGATCCCATTTCTAACATTGGTTGTCAGCGGTGAGGATAGGACTTGCGTTTGCGCAGTACCACAGCGACACCTGGTTGCACTACAAGCTCTGCATTTAGATAGTCACATGTTTACGGATTATTGTTTCTGAGTTTGTTTAAGGATCATTTCGTTGAAATGTGTTGTCTTGTTGCACTATGAGTTGGGGGTCCTGCCAAGGACAGAAACCAGAGAATCTGGAGGAGTGACTGCCCTTGTACAGACTGCTATTTCTTGGGTTGGCCTAAAGCTGAAGGAGTGTCTGCCCTTGTGCCATTGTGCTATTTCTTGGGTTGGCCTGAAGCTGAAGGAGTGACTGCCCCTGTGCTGTCTGCTATTTCTAGGGTTTGCCTACAGTGGTAACTTAATTGGCATGGAGTAACTGGCTCGGAGGGTAGATTATCCCCTAAGTGCAGTGTGAGTTTTATGGAATCCCCAGTAAGGGTGGGATCCAGTGGTGGCAGCAATATGAAGTCCAGTGCAGGAAGTCCCAGTCCCAGTTCCCAGAGGATGGTACCTGGTTCCTGGTTAAGAGGGTGACAGGTTGAGATTCAGGGGCAGTAAGATGCTGTCTCACCAGTCTTGGGGGGCGTATGTGGATGAGTGGTGTGTTGCACTGGACGATTGGGTGTGAGTTCTCTGTCCCCAGGGAGCTTGCATTGGGGAGTGATCCTAGAGGAATGGTGCAGGTATCTCCCAACCCGTGCGGCGGAGATGGTTCAGAGTAGCCCAGCTAGGTACCCTTATAGTGAGGAGATTACAAGGCCTCACATCCTGTCTCGCAGGGGAAGGTGTGAGACTGGGCCGTATTCCGAGCCTGAACCTCAGTCTCCAGTACTGGATGGTTCCTAGAGGGAACACCAGGTAGGGAGCCTAGTCTGTCCTGTTGGACCGTTCTTTGAGGGGGATCTCCCCGTGTTAGGTGAGCTGGGAATGTCTGTAATCAGGCCTCCATCAGTTCTGGTGTCTGGCAGTGCCACTCCTAGGTGGAGGGTGCAGAAGTCCAGATTGAGGGGTGAGAGGGGGAAAGAGTCCCCAGTGGAAGAACCATTGGGTCAGGGGCCAGCCAGAAGGGCTGAGTCACCAGTGATTGACCATGGTGACGCCACTTCTGTCCTGGGGCATCTTCACGCACTGTCAGATGGACAGGAGGTTGTGAGCTCTGCGCTAGGCAGACTGTCACACGACACATTGGTTATGTGTCACCCTCGCGGGGGGGCTGCGTGTTCCCCCAGGAAGTCCTGGTTCGCCGGCCAATTGTCCAGCCAAAGGGTTCCGTCCCTGGGTTGGGAGACCAGGTTCAGGGCATGCCTGACCTGGAGGGAAGGGCAACTGTAATCAGTGTCCTTACCAGTGTAGTTTCTAGAGGTACCACTCCAGTTGGGAGGGTGCAGTACTCTGGAAGGGGGTGCAGAGGGAGGGAGTCCTCGCCTCTGACCCTGGTGTGCATCACATTGGATTGCAGTAAGAAACCAGTGCGTCAACTCCCCACACAGTAAGGAAGCGTTGCCTCAACTCCCCTGCGCAGCAGTAAGGAACCGATGCATCCACTCCCCTGAGTGTAAGGAACCGACGCACCAACTTCCCTGCGACCCTTTTTGTTTTGCGTTACGGATCCCAGGGTGGTAGACCAGTTGCAGGGTTGAGGTCCTGAACTGGTGGGAGAGCTGTGTTCTGGGGGTGCTTCTCCTGGGAGAGTGCGGAACCCCAGAAGGGAGGTAGGGTGAGGAGACTCTTCGCCCGTGACCTCTGGTCAGCCTGAGGGTGCGGACCCTAGGTTGGAGGATCAGTGGCAGTTTGGAACTACACTGAGAGGAAGAGTGGAGAATGGCTATTATGTGCCAGGGGTTACTGCCCCCCACTCTGTGGATTTCCAAGGACCAGAGGTGTCTGGAGGGTCTAGGGCCTGGTCCTGGCCGAGGACAACTAGGGAGTACCAGTGGGGTAGCCTGGTTGGGCCTGAGAGTTTTGTTTCAGAGGGAACCACATGGGTTCAGAGTGGCGTAGAACCGGAGGGTGTCCCTGCAGTTGCGGGCCCGCGTCCGTGTTCTATCGCCCGAAGCAGGGAAGCCCATCAAGGTAGTGATTGGTCTACCCTGCGTTTTGGCTGGAAGGGGGTTGTGTTGGACTTGGCCCTTTTTGGCAGGTTCACCCCTAAACTTTTTGCCTTTTCTGTGACATGGTGTTGGTGGTTTTAGGCCTCTGGGCACTTTCGCAAGGTGGTCCAGTGGAAAGTGCGTGCGCTCTCTGTGTACATTTGGTAAGGTTGGCCTGTCCTCCTATAGGAATGCATGGGGGATTCCCTGATTAATGGGCAGATTTACAATTCCTGGCGCATCCCTGCAAATCAGCAGGGATGCGCCAGGAAACTTGCGACACGCATCACAATCCTTGCCCCACCACGGATGCGCCGCATTTACAATGCGGCGCATCATGGTGCAAGGAAATGCATATGCGTGTCACATCTGCTGTCGTAACATTGGCGCAATGCTGGAGTTGTGTCGCAGGCGCGACGCAACTCCAGCACTGTGCCAACCCAGCCTATCTTGCACATGGTGCGTCACACCTTATGCCTGCTTCAAGCAGGCGCAAGGTTTTGACGCAGCGGGGTCGGAAAAGTGACTGAGTGAAATCTTGTAGATTTCAGTCAGCCACTTTTGCGAGGTGTTCCTGCGCCGGAACGCCCCCCCTGCTCCGGAACGCCCACATGAAACCTGACGCAGGTTTCATGTGGCGCAGGGCTTTACAACGTGACGCATCTCCCTAGATGCGTCACGTTGTAAATACCCCGCAGCATGGCGCTGACTTTATGCCGCCGTTGCGTCACAGAAGTGACGCAACGGCGGCACAAAGGTGGCGCACGGGGCTTGTAAATCTGCCCCTAAGTGTGTAAGTGGTAATTCCTGGGATGGGAGGAGCAGCGTGGTCGAGTTTAGTATGTATGAAATTATGAGAATAAATGCTGCGCAATGGTGTGCGCAGATTTATTATGACTATGGGAGAAAGGCCACTTTTAGAAGTTGGCATTTCTGTGTGCTATGTGTCTGCCTGCCTGATGTGAATTGCATGTCTGGCTTGTGAGTGACAGGGGCTGGGAGGTGTGTGTGGCTCCAGGAGGGGCAGGGTGAGTCAGCGCTAGGCTGAATGGGACATCTGACCTGGGGGTAGTGGGAGGAGTAATCCCCTGACCCTGAATAGGACTGTGCCCAGCCTGCACAATGCTGGCTCCGCCCCCTGTGGTGTGTCTGATCACCTAGCCCCCACCTGACAAAGGGGAAGAGGAGCTTGGAAAACAAAGTGCTCCAAATCCCCACTGAACCAGTTGCATCTGGTTCCCCCATGCCCTGTCCTGCAGACAAAGAGATTTGTGGTATAAATGTAGGGGCTGTGACCCCATGAAAAGGTTCAGTTCTTGTTCTGTGCTGTTCCTGAAACCTGCGGGGGCGTGCTGCTGCTGGGGCCCAGGAGGAACCGCCATGAGGGCTTGCCTCCCTGGGCCCAGACTTGCCCCCTTGATCCCTAAAGGACTTTTTGCTGTTGGAGCTTTGGCTCCTTGCGCCTCGTGAGCGCTATGCTTTATTTCATAATTTTTCCCAGGGAGGAGGAGGAGCATGGGCTGCGCAGCGCTGAGCTGCCGCCTTGTTAGAGGGAATACCGGCGTGAGGGATTCCCCGTGATGGTGCTGGAAGCGGGAGCGCACCCCGCATTTAGCCTGCTTAGCGGGAGCCTACCCAGCTTGATGGATATTCGTGAATTGCGGGTGCCCACCCCGCTTATGCTTTTATTGTAGGCGGGTGCCCACCCCGCCATTGTCCTTGTTTAAAACGGGAGCCTACCCCGTATTGCCGAGAATCACCGCCGCGGCCGGAGAGGAAGTCAGGCAACGTGATGCCTGACGTGGGGCGGGACTTCCGCCTTCCCGAGGGAAGTCCCGCATCCACGGAAGCGCCGGAGAAGAAGCCTGGAGCCTCGCGGGCTCCACATTGAAGTCCCGGGTCCCAGGAGGGGGCCAGGTGAAGGGAGAAGGGGCGGCCGAGGCCGCCGATGACAGCGCGGGGCTCCCGTTAGTGAGGGAAGCCCCGCGTGCAAGAGAAATGCTGGCGTTGGTCGGCGGGGCTCTCGTAGCAAAGAGAGAGCCCCGCATTCTGCTGAGCCGCCCTGAGAGGAGAAGAGCACCAGAGGAGGAGTTCCCCCGTAGACCTGGTGAGTGGGGGATCCTCCATTGTCCGGTGTTGTGGTGCCTTTCGAGGCACGGTGTCGGTGCTTGGTCAGGGCGGTCCCGCAAGAGAGCGGGCCGCCCCAACGAAGGGGACATATTTGTTTTGAGGGCCCCAGCAGGGGCCCCGAGGGCACCGAGGTGCCCGAGCCTGATCTCGCCCACAGCTGCCCCGCCTGACAGTGGGCAGCTGCAACGATGTACTCATATTAGGGAAGAGAGCCCCAGAGCAGGGCCTCTTGATGTATTTCCAGCTGCACCGCCATAGCGGGCAGCTGCCACGCAGCCACATTGGCTTACACGGCCCCAGTGGGGGTCCAGGGGCACAGCGGTGCCCGTGTTTGGTGGTCTCACAGCTGCCCTGCTTGACAGAGGGCAGCTGCAACGTTTGGCGCAGATTTGTTTTACATAGTCCCAATGGGGGACCCACCCAGAGGGCACAGCGAGTGCCCAGGCCTGCCGTGAATTTCACAGCTGCCCAGCAAGTAGTGGGCAGCTGCAACGTTTAGGCTAGTAGTCTTTGGGGGCATTGTTGTATGAGATAGGAGTGAGGTACACTCCTCTGCCCCAGCGCAATTGCGCACGAGGATACTGCTGCATTGGCAGCCGCCCTGACATTTGGGACATAGGGCATTTGAGCCCCTTTGAGAAGGCCAGTTGGCCAGGGGGACTGTTAGGTTTGTAGGGCGCCAGGCCCTAATGTCATTCATGTGGTGCTTGGAAATGTGATTCGTGTCCTGAGAGTTATGCACCGTGATTTATGACATAATGTGGTTTATGTTTATGAGATGATGACATAATGTGGTTTAGGTTATGAGGTTATGCATAATGTATTTATGCTGGCGAGGTTATTGTCTAATGCGTTTAGACTTATGAGATGATTGCATAATGTGTTTATGCTGGTGAGGTTGGCGCAGAATGTATTTCACGCCTAAATGTGATGCTGCTTACATAATAGGATTTATGTTGCAGGAGAGGATGCTAAGTACAGTATTTTTCCAGTAGTTACTGGTTGTGTTCTAAGTGTATTTTATGTCCTACAGTTACTATGTTCACTGAGTGATGGTTCTGACAGTGGTCCAAGTGGCCCTGTCAGGTGTACATAATCCCTTGTAGATATTACTAAGCCCGGGCGTAGTTTGCGTAGTAGCACTTCACGTAGCTACGTGAAGTACAGCTTCAACTACACGTAGCTATGCAAATTGCGTAGTGCGTAGCTGTGGTTTGACTGCACTGTACAATAATTACCAAAAGCAAACTTGTACAGTGCAAGTTAAGATAAAATAAATATCTCTGTCTTTATATGCTAAAAATGCATATAGTCATTTCACTAAAGTGAAAACAAAAAGTTAACAAGCAGTGAGAGAGGTGATGATTTTGGTATCCTCACTAACTTAGGGAGAGAACCAACAACCAAGCAGATGTCTTGAAAACAAAAAGCACATCTTATTGAACGATTCCTCCTAGGACCACCCCAAGCACAGTTATGGGCAAAAATACAATCCCAACCAAAGGCCCTGCAAAGCATTATGGGACGAGATTAGCAGTGGGCAGTGAATATTATAGTGTCCAATATCAAAATAATTCTACAAAGAGCTGCAGTTCAACTAGTCGTCACTGGGTGTCGTCCCTCAAGAGTGAAATGCAAAAGTATTGAAAACCTTTCATGAAGCTTTTGCATTTGACTCGTGAGGGACGACACCCAGTGACGACTAGTTGAACTGCAACTCTTTGTAGAATTATTTTGATATTGGACACTATAATATTCACTGCCCACTGCTAATCTCGTCCCATAATGCTTTGCAGGACCTTTGGTTGGGATTGTATTTTTGCCCATAACTGTGCTTGGGGTGGTCCTAGGAGGAAGGGACCACCATTGAATCGTTCACATGATATGCTTTTTGTGTTCAAGGCATCTGCTTGGTCCTCCCCCTAGGTTAGGGGGACTCCAAAATCATCACCTCTCTCATTGCTTGATATGTCAAAATTCATTTTTGTGAATTGGTTATATGCTTTTTAGCATAAAAAATTGCTTTATCAAAGCATTTGAAGGAGTTTGTTATTATTATTAAGCCTGGGCGTAGTGCTAGCTGTGTGCTTGACTCACTGCACTGTACAATAATTACCAAAAGCAAACTTGTACAGTGCAAGTTAAGATAAAATAAATATCTCTGTCTTTATATGCTAAAATTGCATATAGTCATTTCACTAAAGTGAAAACAAAAGCAGTGAGAGAGGTGATGATTTTGGTATCCTCGCTAACTTAGGGAGAGAACCAAGCAGATGTCTTGAAAACAAAAAGCACATCTTATTGAATGATTAGGTGGTGGTCCCATCCTCTTAGGACCACCCCAAGCACAGTTATGGGCAAAAATACAATCCCAACCAAAGGCCCTGCAAAGCATTATGGGACGAGATTAGCAGTGGGCAGTGAATATTATAGTGTCAATATCAAAATAATTCTACAAGAGCTGCAGTTCAACTAGTCGTCACTGGTGTCGTCCCTCACGAGTCAAATGCAAAAGCTTCATGAAAGGTTTTCAATACTTTTGCATTTCACTCTTGAGGACGACACCCAGTGACGACTAGTTGAACTGCAGCTCTTTGTAGAATTATTTTGATATTGGACACTATAATATTCACTGCCCACTGCTAATCTCGTCCCATAATGCTTTGCAGGGCCTTTGGTTGGGATTGTATTTTTGCCCATAACTGTGCTTGGGGTGGTCCTAGGAGGAAGGGACCACCATTGAATCGTTCACATGATATGCTTTTTGTGTTCAAGGCATCTGCTTGGTCCTCCCCTAGGTTAGGGGGACTCCAAAATCATCACCTCTCTCATTGCTTGATATTTTATTGTCAACATTCATTTTTGTGAATTGGTTATATGCTTTTTAGCATAAAAAATTGCTTTATCAAAGCATTTGAAGGAGTTTATTATACTCCTGCTACGCTACGTTTATTAGTACAGTTATTCACTCTGCTACGTGCAATTTGCGTAGTGCGTAGTAGCACAAACTTTGCATGCTTCGTGAGCGTAGCAAAGTATTATGCCCAGGGTTAGATATTACCTAGTGCCAGGTGGCACAATGTATATTATGTGATTTCTATTCTAATGTGTTATGAGAATACAAAGGCTATTTTTGATATAACCTTGTGTGGAGTTCCTTTTGTGGTGTGCCTGGTATGTTGTTGCTGTGTGCGTGTTGCGCAAACGCTTTACACATTGCCTCCCGGATAGGCCTGACTGCTCGTGCCAAGCTACCAAGGGGGTGAGCAGGGGTTATCTTTGGCGTGTAACTCCCTCGCCCTGACTAGAGTGGTGGTCTCTGCCTGGCTTTGGCGCAAGCCTTAGCCAACCAGAGATCCCATTTCTAACAGATTCACTCGTATTTTACTCTAGTAATCTCAGGTGAACTGGCCCCAGGGTATGTCATCATTCAGACGCACTATGTGGGTGCCCAAACGAAACACCCATCGCTGTTCTTTCTCCAGTAGGCCGTTCTCGCCATTCAGTTGTTCTATGACGGTCCATGTTAAATCATCCATGGTGTGTTTGGTAGTAAGATAGTGTGTTGCCATCTTCGTTGTGCTTTTCTTGCAGCGAACATTGCTTCTATGTTCCCCAATGCGGTTTTGACTGATCTAGTTGTCATACCAATGTACTCCAAGCCACATGGGCACGTAATCATGTACACTACATTTTTACTATTACAGTTGGTGAACCTACTCTGTTCCCACTCAGTGCCATTCCCAAATTTTATGTGTCTACTTCTCTTCGTGAGGTTGCATGTACTACAATTCCCGCATGGGTGATGCCCTTGCACCGGGGGGAGAAGTGGGTTTACAAAGGTCAAGGGTGGTTCCGTACGTGGTCTTGTATTGACAAGCATGTCCTTCAGATTCCTTCCCCTTCTGTGTGCAAACATAGGTTTTGATAGACTGAGATTCCCGCAGTTGATGATTCTCCAGTGTTTGTTCACTATCTTAGATACTTGATTCGAGTGGGTATTGAATGTGGTGACACATATTGGTCTATCTTCTTTTTCCCTGCGTGTTCCAGTAGAGCATCCCTGTTGTTGATTCTTGCCCTTTTCATTCCTTTATTGATGATCGTTGGTGGGTAATTGCGTTTCTCTAATTTGGTTTTCAAATCAGATGCTTGTTTTTTGGAATCTTTCAAATCAGTGCAGTTCCTCCTAAGATGGAGGAATTGTCCGTAAGGGAGGTTGCCACGGAGGTGGCGGGGGTGGAAACTATCATATAGTAATAAACAGTTCTTGGCTGTTGCCTTAAAATGTGTTGTGGTCTTCAGAGTGCCACTATCAGGATATATGTTGAGATCCAGGGAGACCAAGTTCTCACATGAAGTTGTATTCGTGAACTTGAGGAATGCATTTTGCTGGTTAAGCCAGACCGTGAATGCTTCAGTGGAAGGAACGTCCCCTTCCCATATCACCAGAACGTCGTCAATATAACGTTTCCAAGTTCTTATATTGTGAAAGAAAGGGTTGTCAGGGTGCAGGATCTTACTAGTCTCAAGGTGGTTCACGTAGAGACCAGCTATGCTGGGAGCAAAGGTGCTCCCCATTCTGGTCCCGTGTTTCTGTAGGTAGAAATTTTCCTCATAAAGGAAGAAATTCCTGGTGAGGGCCAAAGGTACACACTCCATGACCACATTGCGTGGTGTCTGGTATTCTCATGTGTTGTATTCCTCTTAGGGTGTCCGTACATAGGTTCTCCTGTATCATGTCCTTATATAGGCACAATTCGCCCTGCCCTTATATTGGCATAAAATCCCAGTCCTTATTTAGGCATTAAACCATGCACTCCAAATACAGGCATGGTCTCCGACATCCGTCCACCCTAACGTCACAACGAGTTCTTGAAGAACAGACCCTTAGGCTTCGGGAGTTTCCCTAGCACAGGACTATTGATTTCTTCAAGGACTCATCTATTATGCATGAACCGTTATACCTTGAGGGTTCATTCATGACGTCTTCCGCTGTCCGATTCACGTCAATGCTAACATTCTGAGGTACCTCTCAGGTATAAATATACCTTCCCTAGCCCTTGTAAATCAGAGGAGACCTCGACTTCAGAGGAGCCCGTTTCCCGGCCTGACGCACTGAGAAGACGCTGTCATCCCTGCACGCAGCGAGTCCAGCTTCCAGTGATCTGACTTCCCTCGCGGGGTGTTGGAGTTCGAGTCTGGCAAAAGATTCCCACCTCTCTCATTCTTAAGGTATGGAGCTGACTAGAAACCTAGAGGGACTCTTGGCATACTAGGCATACTAGGCTTAACATACTCTTAGTATACCATAGTAAGGAAACTTCACCTACTTCATACCTCTCCCTACACCTAGGTTAGGTTAGGTACATTGGGGTAGAACTAGCTTAGAAACGCATCGTATGAGTACTCGCATTTTTTAGTCTATGTTATTTATGTAAATGAATATCTACTAAAGATCATGCTAGCGCAGTATTATTTATTTCTACTGCTTACGCTGTACATTATTTAACTTGCAGACTCTCTTGTGATCGTAACAGCACATATTATTTACACGAGAAACAAGACTGTTCAATAAATCTTTTATTGAAACGCCCGTCTATTCTTTCTGTGTAACTTTGAGGAAAACTAAGCATGCACGATTGAGCTGAGTGAAATAGTTATCTATTGTTTCCACGACTCTGGGACACGTTCTGATTCTAAAGGGAAACAAAGTTGTCATGTCTTGCGGCTGCCAGAAACTACTCCCTTCTTGTTTATCAAGGAGTTTCTAGTGGCCTCTGAGCTAGCTGGCACAAGTAATTAAGTTTAATATACTCGATAGGGACATATTGACCTTAGTCCTATGTCAAACCTATAGGGTATATTATTCCAATGCGCAGAACCTATTAGGGAAATAGGAGCTACACTACACATGGGGTGGTGAAAAGGATTTCCTCAATTATGGATAGTGTCTCATCATGAGGTAGGCTCGTATACAGGCTCTCCACATCGAGTCCCATGAGGAGATGTCGATCCGGATCAAAGTCGATGCCTTGAATCAGTTGTAAGACAGCTTTAGTGTCTTTTAGGTATGTCCCGGTATTTTGTACCAAAGGGCGGAGGAAAGCGTCAGCGAACTTAGATAAAGGTTCCAGAATGGAACCGATACCCGACACAATCGGACGTCCTGTTGGTTGTTCGAGGTTCTTATGAATTTTGGGTATGGTGTAGAAGTATGGTGTCTTTGGAGTTTTTTGGATCAGGAATTCAGCCTCTTTCCTTGATACCCAATCATGTGTTATGGCTTCTTCCACCATTCCTGCAATCCGGATACGTACAGTTTCTGTTGGGTCGTCATGTATGATCTCATAATTCCTGTGGTCTTCCAGGAGTCTTCTACATTCGTTATCATATGAGGTGGTTGTTTGGATAACTATGGCCCCACCTTTATCTGCTAGTTTTATGACAATGTTATTGTTAGTTGATTACTGACGTATCGCTTCTTTTTCCTCATTGGTGGTGTTCTCCCGTGTAGACATCTTCCCTATTTCTTCCATTACTGCCGTCTCAAAGGCCAGTAGTTCCACCGGCAGTGTAGAATCCGGGGGGGGTGAAGGTGGACTTGACTCGTAGTCCTGTGTCTGAGCCATCTACGTTTGCTCTTTCTTTTTCCTTAAAGAAGGCTTGCAGTTTAAGTTTGCGGATAAACTCATTCATCTCTGCACATAATTTGAACTTGTCCATTCTGTTAGTGGGTACAAATCCCAGTCCTTTCTCCAAGACACGTATCTGTGGCTGTGTCAGTTCGTACTCAGTCAGGTTGACTACTAGGTGCCCCTCCTGCTGGTCGACGGTTGGTTGTTCGATGTGCCCGTCATGCTCCTCGTGGAGACCCGTGGTGTCTCTCCCCCTTCGGTGGACCAGTGGAAATTGTTGCCCCTCTGGTTCCTGCCTCTCTGTGATCCTGGGCGCGCCCCCAAAAAAGGCGGTGGTCCATAGTAGTTGTAGTCGTATTCCTGTGGTGTCGGGACCCAGTGTTGATATGGTCCTCCCATAGGTGGTGGTCCATAGTTGTAGGGTGGGAAGGAAGGTGGTCCTTGATAGTTGCCCCATCCTCTCCGTCTTGGGTTGTATGGTCGTTGGTATTGGCCTCCCCGCGATGGTTTCGGGGAACACTCCCTCTTCTTGCATTTGAGCTGTTGGACCCAGTATCAGATGTGTCACTGTCAGAGCCCTGGTCAGAGTTAGGGTTTCTAGCCGTGTAGTCGTCCCGTGTATAAGGTATACCTTATCATGACTAAAGCGAGCTGTGTCCTTTTTTAGCTTGTTATATTTGCTCTGCTTTAGTGTGATCTCGAACTCACTCATCTGTTGATTCAGTTCTTCTAGTCGTTTTTTAAGGACACTCGTAGATTGGTAGCTTTTCAGTTGTACTTCCAACTTCTGGATGTCAATTTTCAGTTCCTGAGCAAGTCTCGTGGCTGTCTTTATTATCAAGATCAGCCAGTCACGGGTACAGTGCCACGATATCAGTGACCAGTCCTTTTTGAAGGATTTGTCGTGTTGGAATATAAATGGCTCGTTACGGACTATCAAGCCCTGTGGGGCTGTATTTGCCCTTAGATATTGGGTCATTAGTAACCCATGGAGGGCTGTTTTTATCTGAGTCCTCCTTAGATTGGCCAACTCATCCCAGTCCGCATTGCTGGGGCCCGGATCGGTGTTACTCAACCCTTCAAAAGGGTTGATGGCTGCAAGAATCCTGTCAACCTCCTCATCTGCGAAAGTGAGGCCTGCTATTTCGGCCATCTCAATTGTGATGTGTCCACTGAATGTAGACACAGAGTGTGAGTGTGTGTGTATATGTTCAGTAGGGTCAGAAGAACAATAAAAGGCTGCTCAATGCTCACTCGGCACAATCCCGATTGTGAGTAACACCGATCCGGGCCCCAGCAATGCGGACTGGGATGAGTTGGCCAATCTAAGGAGGATTCAGATAAAAACAGCCCTCCATGGGGATAGTCCGTAACGAGCCATTTATATTCCAACACGACAAATCCTTCAAAAAGGACTGGTCACTGATATCGTGGCATTGTACCCGTGACTGGCTGATCTTGATAATAAAGACAGCCACAAGACTTGCTCAGGAACTGAAAATTGACATCCAGAAGTTGGAAGTACAACTGAAAAGCTACCAATCTACGAATGTCCTTAAAAAATAACTAGAAGAACTGAATCAACAGATGAGTGAGTTCGAGATCACACTAAAGCAGAGCTAATATAACAAGCTAAAAAAGGACAGCTCGCTTTAGTCATGATAAGGTATACCCTTATACACGGGACGACTACACGGCTAGAAACCCTAACTCTGACCAGGGCTCTGACAGTGACACATCTGATACTGGGTCCAACAGCTCAAATTCAAGCAGAGGGAGTGTTCGCCGAAACCATCGCGGGGGAGGCCAATACCAACGACCATACAACCCAAGACGGAGAGGATGGGGCAACTATCAAGGACCACCTTCCTTCCCACCCTACAACTATGGACCACCACCTAAGGGAGGACCATATCAACACTGGGTCCCGACACCACAGGAATAGGACTACAACTACTATGGCCCACCGCCTTTTTTGGGGGCGCGCCCAGGATCACAGAGAGGCAGGATCCGCATTGGAGAACATAGAAGCAATGTTCGCTGCAAGAAAAGCACAACGAAGATGGCAACACACTATCTTACTACCAAATACACCGTGGATGATTTAACATGGACCGTCATAGAACAACTGAATGGCGAGAACGGCCTTCTGGAGAAAGAACAGCGATGGGGGTTTCGTTTGGGCACCCACATAGTGGGTCTGAATGATGACATACCCTGGGGCCAGTTCACCTGAGATTACTAGAGTAAAATACGAGTGAATCCGTTTACAAAGGACTTCTCATAATCCATCAACTACCTGCTAAACTTACATGGCAACAACCCCAAATACAGGTGGGGACATATAGTCGTTTTCTCATGGAGCCACAGAGAAGATCACCCTTGTAACCTATCCCAGCATCCAGTACCATGAGATAACATGGAGTCACCATCTATGAAAACACCTTGAGTGGTATCCTTACACTATATATTGCTAGATAAAGTGTAAGTGTCACATGAACGTAAAAGCCACCATGGCCCTTTCTCATCGGTCCCGCTTCACTTAGCATACGCAAGACAGACTGCTTCGACACACGGCAGTACAGTGTGACTATCTATTTGAATGAAACAACCTTTTTTCTTTTTATTAAAATTTGGCATCACATATTGAGCAGGATAGGTTTTGTCAACAAGGAATGGGTCCTTCTCATTGGTCCCGCTTTACTTTTGCCCTATACTACAGTTACACTCTCTGTTCATAAGATTATTCGAAGACACCCGTTCTTACAACCGGGGCTTCATGGAAATGAGAGATGTGAGCACTAGGCCTGGGCGGAAAACTACGCTACGCTCGCGGAGTTTGCGCTACTATGCGCTACGCGAATTGCACGTAGCACAGTGCAAAAACACGTAGCGTAGCGGGCACTTTTTGCTTGCTCGCGCTCCTCAACGTCAAGTTGGCGACCGCGAGCGAGCAAAATCAACCTCCCGGCGAGACTTTTTCCTCGTTCGCGATCAGCAACATCAAGTTGCCGATCGCGAGCGTGGAAAATAAACCTCCCGGCGAGATTCTCAACGCGGGGAGGTCAGGTTTCTCATTGCGAGTGGTCGCGTATGCTCGCGACCGCCGCGATGAGAAACTACCAGTCCGCGTTGAGAAAGCTACCGCCGAGTACAAATCTACTCGAGCGGCAGAAAATCGACCGCTTGCACTGTGCAAGATGCCATTTGCAATGATTGCACAGTGCGGACAAGCATCCGGCACTGTGCAATCAGTGCGAACAGCATTTCCCTACCGCACTACGCAGTTCGCGTAGTTTGCGTAGTGCGAAGTGCACTTCGCGTAGCTACGCGTAGCGCTACTATGCGAACTACGCCCAGGGTTAGTCAGCACCATTGGCTGTTGGGTCTGAGATCGTCACACGCGAGGTCAGCGGTATAGATAATGCACGTGCGTCACGCATCACGTGACCATCATCTGGCATACGCGAGACAGACTGCTTCGACACACGGCAGTACAGCGTGACTATTTGTTTTAATGAAATGTCTATCTTATTGAAATATGGCATTATATATTGAGCAGGACAGGATTTGTCAATAAGGAAAGGGCACCTAAGCCAGTAGTTGATGTGAACGACTTCCGGGTCATACTGTGCACATCGCGCATCAATGAGGCGACATGAAAAGTTTAGCGGTCTAGCCTCAATTCTCCTAGGGACGCGAGGCGCAACCATACCACTTCCGGGGCATATTGGGCAGCTAAGCACCATACTGGGGCCGATTCTTCTTTTGGCCGCAGTGCAACCAATTAGGGACACTATTTAAGAGCTCCTCCCCGCGTACTCAGTGTTCGACTGAGCTGCAGGGAGGCAATATCTTGGCGAGGCAGTGTCCTTGGTGTAGTAAGTACGGCATAGCCGATGGATGAGAGTGGGTGTGCCTAACATGATTACCTATTGGATTAACATGTTTCCCTAAACCAGTCCCGTTTTTTTCCATTTACAGAGTGTGACTATAGGCACCCTTCCCACCCATTCTAAGGCTCATGGTGTATTGTCTCCACTAGGAACAAGTATGTACTTACAATTTTTCTCAAGGGCACAACTTAGAGTCTCTGACCCAAATAATTGTGAACGTTCAGTGGTCATCATACGCATTCCCTGATTTTAAATACAGGATTTGACAATATAGTGTGTGTGCTTTATGTTCAATGTATGTGTGTCATGTACTGTCATTTTCATCTACAGGACACAGCACCAGCGTTTGCTACACAATTAAGGTTAAGGAGAATATTCGCACTATATTTATCACCTTCCTTTCAGGTCACCACTATAATGCTGGATGCAGTATATGTCTTGTTTTTCTAATATTGTGTTTTCCTTACAGACTAACGAATAGAATACCTAGTGGGTATTGTATCTTATATTTGCCTTTCACGTAGTAATACTACTTGTACATATATCACCTTTTTTGACATTTATTCACTTTGAATTATTTTTGCGACATCTGTTCGATATTGTAGTGAGTACAGAAGGGATCTTTCTTGGTCCTGAAGAAGAAGCCTGTGAGTTTCGAAACATGTCGACATACACAGGAGAGATTGTCCATTAGAGCAATATACCTCCTACCCATCTTTTTAACAGTACCAGCTCAAAGGAATATTAAAGTCTTTTAGTCCAGAAGAGGCAGGTACTTTTTAATTCACTACTTCACTCACTCCTGACCCTTCCACTCACTTTCCTACACGACACATAGTCTTCTAAAACCAGTGCTCCCACGTAGTCGTAGGTCGCAGCACGCCCCGTCCCGCAGCGGGGCAGGAAGACCCCCATGATGAAGCATGACACCAAGGGGCCTGTTGGTGTGTGAGGGGTATTTAAACAAACACTGTGTGCTTTCAACTATTGTTGGAAACACATACAACCTGTGAGTACGCCATTTCGAGATTAATCGGAAGGTGGATCTCTGTGTGTTTGAAACCTTTCAAGAGGAGGACGTATCCACCTCCAGTGCTCCTTTTAAGGAAACTACCTCTTCACTCCCTACTCTGTTTTTGTGATCACCTATTTAGGTCACCTGCTGTCAAAGGAGGGTCGGAGGCTAACACCTGAACGAGTTGATGCCATTGTTAAGATGCCCGTCCCTGAGACTCAAAGGGATGTGCGTGCATTCATAGGCAACACCTCGTATTGTCGGCACTGGATACCTGCTTACTCTTTACTAATACAGCCTTTGCTTTACCTAACCACTAAAGATGTGCATGAACCCTTACCCTGGACGCATGAATGTCAGCATGCTTTTGAACAATTAAAGGTTGCGCTTTGCTCTGCCCCTGTGCTTGGCACGCCGGATTACAAGAAGCCCTTCATGCTGCACATACACGAAGCGGCTGGGTGCGCACTCTCTGTGTTAACACAAGCCTTTGGAGGTAAACAGAGGCTGTGTGCTTATTTTTCTGCTACGCTTGACCCTGTCGCTAGAGCGCTCCCGAGCTGTTTAAGAGCCGCCGCGGCTGCGGCGGTCTCTATCCGACAATCGGCAGGGCTCGTTCTCACTCATGATCTCACAGTAATGGTACCGCATGCTGTGGATATACTTTTGAACAAAACAAAGACGCAGCACCTTACCAGTGCCCGTCTGACTGGATATGAATTGACCTTGTTTGCACCTCATATTACTATCAAAAGATGTGCCACACTGAATCCAGCCACGTTACTACCCTTCCCTTCGGAAGAAGAGGACAAGGATGTCCATGATTGTTTGTTTCGGACAGAGGAGGAGACGAAGGGACGGGTAGACCTGACTGATGTTCCCTTATCTGACCCACAAGGGGAACTATATGTTGATGGCTCTTGTTTTAAATTGTCAGATGGCACCACTACAGCGGCGTATGCTATTACCACGCTGCGCACTGTAGTTGAGACGTCACGTGTTCCTTATCAATCAGCACAGGCTGCGGAGCTGGTGGCCCTGTTGCGGGCCTGTGAGTTAAGCGAAGGACTGGCTGGCAATATTTAAACTGACAGCCAGTATGCCTTCGGGGTGGCCCATAATTTTGGATGCCTCTGGGCAGAGAGAGGGTTCTTGACATTGCATGGGACCAAAATCCAACACGGTCCATTGATAGAAAGGCTTTTGACAGCTTTGACTCTTCCCAAACTATTGGCAATAATAAAATGTAGTGCCCATAAAGCAATTATTGATGATGTTGGAAAAGGAAACGCATTTGCAGATCAGACAACTAAGGAGACAGCTAGATAAAAGATGAAATAAATGTTTGTGGGGGGCCCAGCTAGGTGGGTGCCTGAGAATGGGATGTTTGAGGACACACTAGCCAATGTAAAGGAGATTCGGAGTGAAGCGACAGTGGAGGAGTTGGCAGTGTGGCAGGAGAAGATAGGGCATCTAGATGATGAGGGATGTTGGACTGATTTGTCTGAGAAACAGAGGTGAATGTTACCAAATGCATATGTACTCCCTGTGGTTACTATGGCACATGGCCCAGCTCATATTAGTGCTAAGGGCATTTGAAAACTGTTAGATCCTGTGTGGAACAATGACACTATCCCAAAGGTTGCTACACACTTGGTGAAATATTGTATGATCTGTCTTATACACAATCTTGGGAAGGGTACCCCTACACCTTCTGGTAATTTTGCACCTCCCTCTTTTCCTTTTGAGGTACTCCAAATAGACTATATAGAACTGCCACGGGTTAACAATTTGAAATACGTGCTAGTGGTAGTTTGTGCTTTTAGCAAATGAATTGAGGTTTACCCCACAAAAGAAAACACCGCCAAAGCAACGGCAAAGGCCCTTATTAAAGAATTCTTCCCCCATTACGGCTTGCCCCGCTTGATCTGGAGTGACAATGTAAGTCACTTCAATGCCAAATTGATCCAGCTGATATGCGATGGTTTGCATATTTGGCAAACGTTTCATGCAGCCAATCAACCCCAGTCAGCAGGTTTGGTTCAGAAGTACAATGGTACTCTCAAGTGAAATTTGGCAAAGGTGAAAGAAAGTACTGGGTTACAATGGCCAGATGCATTACCTCTTGCTTTGCTGTCCACTAGAATGACTGCCCATTCCAGGACCGGATTATCTCCTTATGAGGTAGTTTTCGGTCGTCCAGCGAATGTGTGGGGTGTCCCTAGACTGAAGAGATTCTCGGATATAGAGTACCCTTTGTTGGTTGAATATTTGTATGAACTTACTAAAAGCCTACAGCACCTGAGGGGCCTGGGCACACGATACAGCCAGGTGACTACACACTGATTAGAAGCTTTCAGAGAAAGGACGGTTTGGAGCCAAGATGGAAGGGGCCTTATTTGGTCCTTATTGCCACAAGGACAGCGGTGCGAGTGGAAGGTCGGAAGAACTGGGTGCATGCCTCTCACTGTAAGAGAGTGCCTCTGCCCCTGCCCTACGACGCGAGGGTGAGAGAAGGCATCGGAGATCACGATACTGACAAGGTCCCGAAATTCCTTCCGTTCTTGGATGCTCAATTGGTTTGGACACAAACAGAGGCAGAAAATGATGACGTGCTAAACAAAGCAGTTCCCCCGGAAATAAGGGCTGCTCAGGGTTCCACCTTATTTGACCCCCTGGAACATGAGTGTCAGTCCTCAACGTCGCCTGAATTTCAGATTCTACTTCAAGAGGAGACCGTGCCTGGAAAAAACAGGTATAATTTGCGTCCTCGACGGAAAGGTGGTGCGCCAAAAGAAAAGTGAGTGTAGTTAGGGATGGACTTCATTGCATAAGACAAGTAACAAAGGCCCCCTGTTTTTTGCATCTCCTTATTAGATTAGGGATCAGAAGATTGGTGCACTACCTGTGACACAGGACAGGATAAGTTGAGGGTATCTTCCAAGGAGGGAGAGTGCCCTATCCTGAGAACAGTGAACAATTGTCGACGAGCTGCAAGGGTGTGGCTCCACCGCTGCGTGCTCAATAGCACCACCGAGGATTGGACGATAGAAGCCTGTCAGGGAGGCTTAGAACGGACCCTTATTCACAATTCCTTTTGATTTATTTTTTATTTTTTATTCTTTTGTGCTTTTTCCATCATTGGCTCCATTTTAAGTTGTTCTTTCTTTTGATGCTTTGATTTATGAATATAAATATAGGGAAAATGTATCTTTTTGGTCGCTTCCTTGCAGTAGATGAACAAGGGCTTATTGCTATGCGCCCAGAGTGGATTGGTTATGATTGGTTGCTCAAGAAAAAGATCTTTTGGGTCATAGTTATATTACTGCTCCTATTGGGGGGAGAGGGGCTGTTCTGGGTAATGGAATGCTCTGGGGTCACATCGACATGTGTCCTGTATCAAGCAGTTCCCTCAGATTGTCAGAAGCGCACTATGCACAATAATGTTTTTCTGGATACCCACCGAAAATTCTTTGGGGATAACACAGCTTGTTATCCTACTGATTCTGTTACAAGTTTATGGACAGCCTATCCCCTCTCACTGGTAAATTACACATATGTCCGTCCCGCCACCTTTGTAGAGGTAAAAGGTGAATTTGGTTTGGGATACCCTGGACCATGTCTATATTATAAAAAACCAAGAGGTACAGGGTATCCGGGATGTAGGCCTGAAATGTATTGTGGTGATCTATATTTCAGCAAATGGAATATTACACTGACAGGATGGCATTATCAAGATCTGACTGTCACTCAAGAAGCAGGAATATATCCTGCGTGTTGCCCTGAATTAAATAGTACTGATACTTATTTGTATCTTAACTGTTCTGGAGAAATAGTATACAAAAATATCCTACGTTTAGGGAAAAAGGATGACCCTAGTATGAAAGGCATGAGCACTAGATATGCTCCATTAGATTACCAAGGTCCACTTTATGCGCACCCCGGTTTCTATTTTCTGTCCAATGGCACCTATTCTAATATGTACAATGGTACAGAAGATCTAGCTTTGGGATTGGTGTTACCTCTTGGGGTACCTTGCAGGCATAGTAAACCAAAAATAAGATTGGTCAAAAAGAAAATCGACCAAGGAATTCTGCGAAGGAGTTACAGATTTGGAAGTTAATAATTATAGCAATGGTATTACTTTTGGGTACATCCTTTCTTCTATTATCTCATTCGGTGGTACTGCTATGGCCAGAGGTGAACGTGCTAGAGAGTATTTTGGATGTAAATTACAAATTTTATCCAATTCGACAGTGGCAGCTTTACGAGACATCACCACTCAATTAGAAAGTATGCACATATATTCCGAACAAACAAGGTATGCTGTAGATTTTATCCTAGCTAAGAATGGTGGAGCATGCGCTGTAATAGGAGATCAGTGCGTGGTCGGCATCACGAATATGGAGAAAAATATTACCCAACATATTTTAGACATTTTGGAGAACGTTAAGGGCATGGAGAGCGGCAATTGGAGTTGGTCCCTGTTTGGTGGTTGGGGCTGGATCTTAGAGAAAGTGATCTATTTCATTGTTATTCTAATTTGCTGCTGTGTCCTGATACAGTGTCTTCCTTTATGTTGTTCATATTGTGCCACCTATCTTACACCCAAAAGAAGTTCGATTCATGACACAAATGCTAAAATAATGCTTCAACAAGAGCTTGACACCCTCATGCAGTTGGATGAGGGAGTTTTTGGATCAAGGACTTCCCTTGCCAATTCTGTTTCTGATGGTATTTGTGTTGCTGATGATTAATACTGCAATTCTTTTCCAGTGAACTTTATCACTATATGTGCTACTATTTAGCCACATTATTGTTTATCCAATAAAGTTTGCTCTTAGCTATTAGAATTGTACAGACCCTTACCTGATAGCGCAAATAAAGATGATTTAACATATAATGCTAAAAGGAGGGTCTGATAGAATTGAAATGTAGTTTTACCTCTTATTCGTATTTTACTCCATATTATGTTAGCATTTATATGGCTAAATACATTATATTTAGTATTGTGTGAAATATGTATTGAGTTGATACAGATGTTGCGCCAGTTAGGTTGACATCTGTGCCGCCATTTTAGTTAGAAAGACACCATGTTCTAAAGCAATCGAAACTGTTACTTGCATACTCGAAACTGTATTTTGCTCATTTACTAGAAATGGTTCTTGGTAAGTTTAGTTTCTTCAATGCCCATGTTAGCTCGTTAGCGCATGCCTTTCTTCTGAGATCGAGGCTTTCTCCCACCTATCTAGAGGGGAGGATAGGCCAGACAACCTTGAACTGTAGATAGCTTGTACCAGGCTTCTGAGTCGAGACGTATGTTCTGTACCCCCATTGTATTACGACACCTGCCAGTATTTTTCCATGGTAGGCGGGTCTTTGTAGGCTCCGCAACATACATTATGTAACTTTATGCTTGTAACAGTCAGTCCCTCGTCAGCCATCATAGGAGGCTGGTCTGATTGGACACCACTGCAGTGAATAAACTAGATTGTTTGTATTCTCTACTGCGTCATCGACTCTTCATTCTTGGAAGGCTAGAGGAGGTCGAGATTGGCTCGGGTGGCCCTAATCGGGTCACTTCCTTCATACCAAATTGGCATATTTAATTTACTCATTGTGCCACCCACTTGAGTCGCACTCTAAAATATGTCCCATGCCTGCCATTGTAGCCTGAGTGAAGTTTTCAACTGCCGTATTGAATTGGCATTTAAACCCCCTTGTCAAGCCTTAAACTCCCCTTTAATTACATATACGTCATCTCTAAGGTAGGCCCTTGGTAGCCCACAGGTTAGGATGCTGTGAAATTAAAAGGGTGGGAATGAACATTTTACATGTCCTGGTAGTGAAAAACTCCTAAATTGGTTTTTCACTGCTTTGAGGCCTACCTCTCCCATAGGATAACATTAGGGATTCCTTATCACGTTTAATAAGCTATAATTCCTAATTGACAGCAAGTAGCGACTTCATGTTTTCTATTTATGCAATTGTAATGATAAACTCTCTGTAATGGTAATGTCAGATTTTTCATTACAATTTTGAAAAAGTCACTTTTAGAAAGTCGGCTTTTTCCTTCCCTTAGCCCTTTGTGCCTACAGCCTGTCTTGGGTCACATGACTGGGTGTAGCTGACAGTTGGACTTTGTGAATTCTGCCCAAACAGTCACATAATAAAGGGATTAGGTGTGCCTCAGTGGGCCATCTGCTGGCAAGATGGGGAGGCAAAGCTGAGCACAGCCCCACTTACAACTGAATAGCCTGTGCTCTGCCTTCACACAAAGGGCCGAACGACCCTGCATTCTCACAGCAGCCAGCTTGGAAATCAGAACATGGGAGTCAGGAAATTCCATGCACTACTAAGAACCTTCTCAGAACCATATCTTACCTTCCAGAAGAAGGACATCAAGGTATAATAATAAGACCTTCAGTCCCACTTTTCAATACACTACTGAACCTGTAGAAGGTCTCTCTGAGGATTGCCTGCTGCTGTGAGCTGCTGTACACTCTACCAGACTGCTGCTGTACCTGGAAGGACTACTTTGCTGCCTGGAGACTGTTGTAAACACTCAGAGGCCAGCCCTGCTGTTGACCTCTACATCTTCACCTGCACCCAGGACTACCAGAGTTACTTCAAGTACTAGCTTGCTGAACTCTTGCTCAGAGCCACGAGGACATAAAAGCCTCCCACCATCTTGAACCCGCATCTGGACAGAGCCTGAACCCCCAAGAGTTTCCCCACCAGTCCTGGACCCCTAGTTGAGGTGCTAAAGGTGCCCAGATTGCCAAAATCCAAAACTGATGACTTACACAAATTTTGGCCCAAAAGTGCTCTGAGAACCAGGAGAAAACCGGGACCAACATTCTCACCTATCAACCTGAGGTGCATCGCCAGTCAGATTGACTTCACAGCTTCTCACGTTACAATCTTCTCCCCAGTAGCAAATCCTATTCAGCACTCCTTCGCCAACAGGATATCCAACCTCATGGAACTGTCTTTGGTTACACTCCTCTGCTTTGTCCGGCTGGAGATTTTTGACTTTCATTTCAGCGACTAAGTCCGCACATAGAAATCTTCACCGTGGCTTCGACCCAAGGCCGTCTGATGACAACGCTCCCTCCCTCCTCGGACATCTCCTGCAGCCTTGCCCCACTAAAATGTACCTTCTCATAAACATTTTCTCAGAATTTCTTCTAAGTTTGTAGTTAAAGCGCTGACCGGGCCCTATCCACTTATTGCACCGAACAACGCTCCATCGCGATCAGCAATAACTTTTGACTTTGACCCGGTCTCGTGCCGATTAGATGTCAGCAGTTGGCCCTTTTATCCACTAGTTGTTACTGAAAACTTAAAAATTCATAACTCCAGGTTTGGTGTCAAATAATTTATTAAAATCTACTCTATTTTTCCAAATTGGTTTGGGATTTTTCTTGGGTTGTTTTTTCACTTTATTTCTGTGTGTGTGCTGCATAATAAATACTTTACCCATTGCCTGTAAGATGAGCCTGGCTGCTTTTTTGTGCCAAGCTACCCAGGGTTAAGCACAGGTTAATTTAGTGACTTTTTGTGGTTCACCCTGCAAGGGATTGTGGCTCTTGCTGGACTAGTGCTCACACCCTGGTCAACCAACAACCCAATTTCTGAAAAATGTCTTTCAGGCTTTACATCAAAAGAATCACGTGCATAGATGATGAGCAAAAGCCAAGTGACATGAAGAACTGATAAAGCAAATAGCTTTGGTTTTTAAAGTGAATGTTCTCAAATACATGAAACGACTCTGTATACATTAGATTGTATGGTTTAATATAGTGCAAAAATATTTATTCACATACATGCATTTTAAAATGTTATAATAAAATGTAGCATAAAGTATAAATGTATATAAAGCACCCAACTTCATAATCAAATTTTTTTTTAAATGAACCTCTAACTGTAGAATATTTATAATCAAATATTTCTCATAAAAGCATATTGACACAGATTCCTGTCCACACATATGATGTCCTTGATATTGAATGCATTTCCTCATAACTAGTCTCGTTTCTTATACCTACAGTCTATGATTTTCCTAAACTAAAGCTATCATTTCTCAACACATGTACTAGTGTTGCCATCCCACATAGCCCCATGTTCACAATATGATCTCCCATGTTTCGGTTTACATGCAGAGAACACAAATTTTTAACAACCGGAGGAGTATTCAATTGAATATTTAAGGCGATTAATCTCTCCCATATATCAAATGTTCTTTTCAAATATTGTGCCGCACTTATTGGCGTGGAACACTGAGATCTTCTCAAACGTTTACTTATATTCATCAATTTTCTTCTCACATGTAAAGAACTGCAATAATTGCAGAAGAAAGAACACACCTGCAGACACAGAGGGAGGTAGAAACAAACATGCAACTAACTGTTCAGAGACATACAATTCCCAACGTCCACAGACCTAGAGGCACTTATCTTCTTCCAGTCATGTACAGAGAAGAAAAGACACACAGGTACATATGCACCCACTCACACATACCAATACATACAGGGTTACACAGAGAACATATACATTCCCATGGAACACACATACACATACGGCATATGACAGAAAGATTGAGAGAAATAGGTGATGGAATGGATGCTGTACCGATTGATGCAGAATTCATTTTCTGTTGTTATAATAACTTTACCTTGGCAACACTGCCATAAAAGTATACAATAATTTATAAAGATACATGAATTAAAATAGTACATTAAAAAACTTTGAGAAAATCATTAAAATCATTAAAACATTAGAATATGAGAATATGAAACTGCGCTCTCTTGTTGACCATCAGCAGGGTATAATAAAAACCTGTGCAAAAAACTTAATTGTTATTTGCTGCATATACAATTCAGGGAACCATAGCTGCCTAGGTTTCAGATTGCTATGTGTGACATTTTCTTAATTTCAGTGTAATTATGAGTGACATTTCAACGACTAAGAGTGACACTTTCTCGCGAGCAAAATCAAGCTATAAAGAAGGAAGAAACATATACATATCAGAAATGACACCCATTTGAGTACCGAGGAACTTTAAGAAGATTCACATCATAGCTCACAAGCTGTATTATTTCAAAAAGAAATAAGCTCATCAATAAAAATCCATAGCTGACTGAGCGGTCTGCCCCGGCCCAGCATGCCGCCCACTACCTGCCAAGCCCTGATGGGGGCGCCATCACACCAGTCGCAGCCTGTCACAAAGAGCTATACTACAGGCTCTGCTGACTCAGTGACGCTCAGCGTGGTTAGAAGTTAAGTTGGCAAGCACCACAGTGGCTCTCACCTCACCCGACCCAAAACGAGTTAGTGATAGCGACTACTAACGCAGCTTACTGTTAGTGAGCAGACAGACTACTGTGTGATGCACAGTTCTTAGCTGTAACAGGGAGGCAAGCAGCAGCTCCGAACATGATCATGACCATGGGACAAGAATTTTGTTTACTATCAGGGGTGTTGCCAAGCAGACCTGCGCACATGAAGAAAAACAAGAAAAATAAAGATGCGATGTTAAATACGGCCCAAAGCGGGAACCTGCACTCATGCAAACTTCACAGAAAAGAGCTGCTCTATGAGTCCCAAGCAGGAATCTGCAACAAGTTATAAAATAACTTGCATTTCTAACATAACGTCAAGTGAATGCAGAGATCCGCACACTGCCCAGATGAACAGGGAGGCCCCTGCACACATTTGGTTTTAGAAGCATAATGGACTATACCCAGCCATCTGGTTCTTCTTTGTCTTCATGAAGGGAAGGTTGAACCCTTATTAGTGCTGCGCCCTCCCATATCAGTTATGTTTTATTTACACCTGTGCCTAGTCCTTTTAAGATGGATTATTTGGCTCAAATAGAAACAAATCTCCATCCCACCAGTCAGTGAACTTCAGGAACTGGACATTCCGGTACAAGATCTTCGGTATGCTCAATGCCCTTTCTGCTGTCTGACTTCATTAACCCCTGCTCAGGGCAAAACTTCTTGCCCCCTACTGCTGCATTCTGGAGGCAAAGGGTGAACCATTACTCTTGCAGGAGCCCCATCACATCAACGGATCATTGCTTACCTACACCAGCCTAGTTTTTCCTAGGCCTGCTCCACTGCTAATGCTGTTATCCAAGCTAAATCCTTAGTAAAATGCAGGTAGTCGAACCGGCTCCACTGCGGTGTGCTAGTAGTATTAAGAAAATTTAAAAGCACCTTTTGAAGCAGAGAGAGATACCTCACTAAGGCATTACTAACTAACTTTGCGACGTGACTCGAGGAGAGGCAATTCATATTGGCTGCACCTCACCGCAACGACTCCTGCCAGAGCAAACAGCAGCCCAGGCATGATTGTGTGGCTCAGCAGCAGCTGCACAGGAGGGGCTGGTGTGCTGAGCTGCTGCGGAACAACTCAAGGGCTGCCGCGGTCCATGTAGGGTTCAGCTGAGCCACCGGTCGGGTCCATCCCATGTTTGATAAAATAACCGCAGCACAACATGGTCATGTTGCAAGCAGCTCTGCCATTGCCACTGCCTGCAGTAAGCCTGCCATTAGTTTATTCGAACTGCAGCCACCTGCTCACCCCTCGCGCTGCAGCGTTATAAATGTATAGTCATTAATCATGCTGCGGTGTATGTCAGGTGAATTCTGTTACATTGTAGAAGCTTATAGCTGCAGACTTGCCCACAAGCCTGCCGGAAGCAGCACGCATGGCAGGTTGCCACTCCAGACAAGACCAGCTTTAGTCTTGGTTTTCAGTATTGGTGCAGGATTACTTAGCACTGACAAGGTGCTATTATGTGTAACTTCGCATTTCAGTGCGTTAATGCGGAACACCACACTGAAATGCGTAAGCCTAACGCCTGATGCGTGGTATTTGACAGGGCTGGTGGACATTGTCCCCGGCTTATATAGCCTTTTTTCTCATATTCCAAATATGCCCCAGACTTAATTTTCACTAAATGTTTTTCTTCTGCCTTTGGATTGATTCGGGTATTTTCAAAACACAATAGATGGCACCTGGTGAACATGAAGCTTAGTTTGCAATCATTAGGTTTCCAGGTTTCCTTGTCTCTAAAACAGGAATCTTTAGTGTGGATGATTTTGATCATTTGACTTGGTTTTATTTTCACAATGTCAAAGAAGCTATTGGGTTTTGTCGCTTTCCAACACCATATATTAACCAACAAAGATTGGCAAATGCGTTAGGTGTTGCTTATAAATCTAAGTGCATTTTCATTGATTATCTGCATGTGTGGTTGTGTTTGATGAATGTGAGAATGATACAGTGGTTGAATAATTTGATGGATGTATCAGTGCATTGATGGATCAATGAATGAGTCAGTAACTTCGTGCATGGGTGAAAGATTTAGTGCATGGATGTAATGGCTGTATTAATTCGTGAGTGCATGCATGGTTTAAGGGACAAAGGCAAAGTGGGTCAAGGGCATTGTGGGGAAGAAGTTTAGGGTGGTGATGCTATGGAAGTAAGGGGACCAGTGTGAAAGAATAAAGCATGGATGGAAGAGCGATTGAAGGGTAAGTAAGCGCATGAGGGATTGGCTCTATTACTGAGTGAGGCATGAATGGGTGGTGCAAGGGGTGTGTTTGTGTGGCCATGGGGGTGCATGGGAAGCAAATGCAGTGTATGGGAGTCAAGGGCAAAGAGAGGGCTAGGGCAGCTGGGCGAGTCAAGTGCAGGGTCGTGAGGCTGGGAGAGGCAGTGCAGTAATGTTGTAGCACACTGGGCTCCTGCATCAACCAGAGGTAATGCAGTGGCTGTTGCAGTGAGTGCTGGTGATCCTACTGTGGGCACAGACAGCACAGCCAGCACTGGGGCTCTCATGTATGCTGTGGCTAGAGACAGTGCAGTGTTCGCTGGGGTATTTCTATAGCATGAGACAATGCAAGGAGTGCTGCGGGGCATACTCGAGATTGTGCTGTAACCACAGACCAAGGTTTGGTTGCTACTTGGCCTGTATTTTAGCACTTTGATACAGGAAGAGTCTGTGTGGTAGCGTCAACTGCACAATGAAAATGATTGCAAATCCATGGACAATGCAGCTCTTTAGAAGGGGGGTTGGGGGTGGGGGGCTTCTCTTGGCCGTAGTGAGCTGCAGGTAATGATCAGAAATTTAAAAATCCAGGAGACTTTCCTGGCTGCAACTCTCACCTGGTACAGAAATGGAACTCTACATCCACTCAGTTAGTAGTGTCGTGCTGGGACTTATTCTCCTCCTCAGCCAAAGCAATGCTTCTACACCTGTAAAGTTGGTCCTCCCGCGTCCATCCCTCGGTGCAGGCTCTCGTCATTGCCTGTTCCTGAACATTCCTCTTCAAGTCGCTGCAGGGCTTCCACTTTCTTGTTACTCTGCTTGTCTGTTTGTCTGTCCCGGGACAAATGTCCCTCCCATGTCGGAGCCCGGGCCGGGGAAGGCGTAGCAGGACCTAATGGGGGCCCGGGACAAACGCCGCCCAGAGACGGGAAACCCTCCCCCCCCTCTGGTCTCAGGCCCGCGAAAGATTGGTCGCCCCAGGGCAAGCAATGCCCCCCCCCCCAATCAGGGGGCAAGCTGGTATGCGACGAGGGGCGATAAGAAGGGGGCGCAAGGCCCTCCAAGCACACACTCCCCCCCTCGTGGTACAGGAAAGCGGAAAGGACGCAGCCTCATCGGTCGGACGCAGAAGCGGCACCAGCGGTCCAAGAGAAGGCGGCGGGGACCAGCAGTGACCGGATCTGGCGTCGCGGCGGGCGAAGAAAGGACTGAACCTCCAGGCCTACCTGCAGAGGAGCAGGCGTGGACAGGATCCAGCTCTGTTTTTCCAGGCATCATCGGACAGTCCCGCAGCTCCCCTGGGGCTCTGGAGCAGCAGGCTCCAGTTGGTGGCAACGCCGGGAGTCAGGAACGTGAGGCGGTGAGGATAGTGGCCGGCTCTGGGAGCCTCGTCGCAGCAGGCTCCTGTGATTTCCAATGTCGGGAGCCAGGGACGTGAGGCGGCAACAGTGCATGCAGCTGCGGGGCATGCTGAGGCCAGGAGAGGCGACATGGCGGCGGGCGGGGCGAGGCCTGACTGAAAGGCTCCCCGCCTTAAAGGCACAGTAACCCCTCTGGCTCCCCCACGCTCCAGCAGCGGCGAGGGAAAAAACATAAGAGAGGGATAAAACGGGCAAAAGACTACACACCGCTACCGCGCCCAAGAGGAGCTTGGGGATAGGGCACGGGCAGCGTTTGGGGGCATTTGCTTGGCATGGTGCAGAGTTGGTGGAGACAACAAAAGCCCCAGGATCAGCTGGTTGCTGGAGACCGGCCAGGTTGTGGGGCTTCAGCGGGCAGGCCACTTTTACCGTGCCTGAGTGGATTTTAGGAGAACTGCGGTTGGAGCATAAGGTTTTCTGCACCCTCCCTCTTCAGCTCACTAACCAAGAAGGGCGCACAAGGCCCGTAAGATGGCTAACAGGCATGGGGCAGCCGGGAGAGAGACACGGCCCCCAGCGCGTTTCAGAGAAGCGCAGGAGCATCTGGATGCCACCCAAAAGGGCCAAAAGAGGCACAGAAGGGACGCAGGGCCGGATTTGGGCGATAATCTTCACGCAATGTTGGATGAGGCTAGGGCTTTGGTAGCCTTGAAAGGGAAAAACTGGATGGACCAGCAGATCAGTGAGGGAGCCCGCGCAAAAGGAAAGAAGCAACAACGGGCATTCCCTCCAGCACCCCCTCCCAAGACACCAGGAAGCAAGGGGCATATAGCCAAAACGGTGGCCCCCACAAAGAACACCAAGGCAGGGTCAAAGACTCCCACTGCCAGTAGGACAGAGCACATCAGGGGCAAAAGCACACAGGCCAAGAGCAGGAGGGAGCAACCCCGGAGATGGTATCCGGCTCAGACACAGCAGAGAGCAGTGATCTGGGGGTCTGTAGCCAGCACGGCGGCCCCCCAGGAATCACGCAGAGGGTGGAGCAACGTGGGCAGCAACGAGGACGGTAAGCAATGCACGCAGGTCAACAGGGGACAGCGCAACAGGGGGAAGCACGCGGGAACAGCCGATAAGGGGCCAGGGCAGATTGTGAACAGGGGCATGCAGCTAGGCGTAAATAACCTAGCAGTGCCGGGGCCTTGGCCCATACATCCTCCATGGCAGTCAGGGCATGTAAGGGACCAGCAGGGGTTCCAGGGGGAGGCATGGGAGCAGGGACCGGCATACCCAGCAGCATGGACGCCCTGGTGGCAATGGCTTGGGGCAGGTTCCCCCTTCGGGGGAGGCCCCCCATGGGGTAACGAATGGGGGGCTAGCCAGGAACCAGAACAAAGGCCAACCCGAGGGGTGGGCCCTATGGGAACAACAGACAAGGGAAACCCCCAACAGGCAAAGCAGAGTGAGAAAGCTACACAGGAGGAAACTGCGCTGGGATGGGTAGCACCGCCCAGGGGCACTAAGACAGGGAAAAATGGAGCAAATGAGGGTCCGGACCCTAAAGGGAAGCCGGCCAGCGAGTACCTGCGCTCCTCCCCAGGAGACCCTCCCACCACAACGAAGCTCCTGGCGTTGGCCAATCTCATCCCATTAGCAGTAAAAGAGAGAATATGGAGGAAAGAATTTATAGACATTTTCTCCCTGCTAGAAGTGCGCCAGGCAGGCTTGGACCTTACAACGCAAGACAAAAAAGACGAGGACAGGAGGGAGAGACGTAAGCCCAGGGTAGAGAGATCACTAGAGAATTGGCAGAGGGCATTCAGGACCCTGGCCTGCGTTTTCATCGAAAAGTTCCCCCAGTGTGCCGCTGCAATTATTTTATATGAGCAAAAGGTGCACGAGGCATGACAGAAATATCAGGGGGATGCATGGTTGAGATACGACGAGGGCTTCAGGGAAAAGATGCAAACTTGGCCAGTTATCGAATGGGACTGTCAGGACATGGAGGGGTTCACGACACACATGGTAGCTGCCAGAGAGGGAGTCAGCACGGGAGATCACAATTTTCGTCCCTATGGGAGTGAAGGCAAAGACGAAGGGCAGGGACAGGGGTCAAAGGGAAGAACCAGGGAAATAACGAATCAGGAAAATCATGCTGGAAGTTCGACAAGGATGATTGTAAGTGGGGGGCAGCGTGCAGGTTTAAGCATGCATGCAGGTCCTGCGGGGGGAGCCACCAGCAATATGCTGCAGGCAGGCCCAGGGGACCGAGACCAGCAAGGACAAGGCAGGCAATAAAAAGTGAGGAGAAGGGCCCCCCCCCAGGTGGGGGCAGCCGGGGGGCGGGCTGGGGACAGCCCTACCAGTCCCCATAGACGCAAGCAGGCTATTATACCTACTCGGTCATTATCGACCTGGCGGTACTAGGGAGGAGGGGCCTGCTAGAAAGAATACAGGAGGGCCTCTCAGCCTTGGCGAGGCTTGTGCACCAGCCAAAATAAATTTTATCAGAAATAATAGTTCTTAGACCAGGGAGGGGGGCCAATGACCTAGGTGCGGTTGAAAAGTCCAGACGCAGACTGAATATCACCATGACAAAGATATGTAGGGCCATTGGCTGGGGTTTCGTGAGACGCGGTTTCATAAACCGGAGATCCCCAGGTGAGCACTTGGAGGATAGGGAGCACCTGACAGGGGTGGCGATGGATATGTTCCCGCTTAACATCGTAGGGGTGCTAGAATAGATGGGCTTCGCATAGAAGGAAGGAAGGGGTAGCGGAGCAAAAGAGGGATGCTCCCTCCGATTGTGGAACCATAGGGAGTGTGGCGGAAGAAACCCTAGAAAGATAGACAAATGAGATAAATTACTAGAGGTAGATGGAGGGCTCACACAGTGTCCTTGGGATGCCTACGGCAGGGGCACTGAGGGAGCTAAGAGCGGCACTCAGCCACAGACAGAGTAGATGTGATGCTCCCGCAGGGCCCTTGGGATGCCTCACGGCAGGGGTACCAAAGGAGCGAGATGTCAGAACTCAGCCTCAGGCTGGATAGAGGAAGTGCTCACACAGGGTCCTTGGGATGCCGCACTGCAGTGACCCGGAGGAGCAGGGAGGGACCAAGAAGGGGTCGAAGGCAAGCGGGACGGTACTTGTTGCCCCGGCAGATCCAGATGGACACCCACCAAGTCGGTAGCAAGTTGAAGCCTAACACCGCTGAAACAGTGGCCCAGACATTGGGACCCTCTTCAGAAATTGGTCTGTCTGAGAGCAGATAATGACCAGGAATGGACTAAAGAACGATGATTGCAAAGACAGGAAATGTGTTAAACATGGATATGATGAATGACCATGAGAATTGCTATATGTATAACATGTGATGTTTTAATAAACTGCGACCTTCTTGGGCACCATAGCACATTGCCAGTGGTGTGTTTTAAAGGTTAGGAGGGACGCAGTTGGAAATGGCTGAGGGAGGAGGAGGGGACTTGCCTCTTGGAAGGGGTTTATCCCTTTACAGCCTTCCTTTCACTGACTTTCTTTTCCTGCTACTGTGAGCCCTTCTGACGCTCTCTGCAGCGCACGTCTCTACAGATGCTGCTCTATTGTGTCCCTTTCTATTTGGTCTCCTACGTCTTACCCTGTGCTCCTGCCGTGCCTGTCCCATATCAGGTACCCTGTCCCTGTACTCCCTCGCCTGACTCTACACCTTCACCTCGGCTGCCTGTCTCGGAACAGCTGCCCGTTCCGTGCCGTCCCTTTCAAACTTGAAGGGCTTCCATGTTTAGTTTCATGGTTCCACTGCCTGAAACATACACTAATTGTCCTATTGAGCAATATACCCGTTCACTCTTGTGTGCTGTTAATCAGTCGCAAAAAACATCAGATGCCAAAGTCCTGCGGGTTCCGCCTCCCTCTCGAAGAACAGTGGCTGCAGACCTGCACATTTCACTTGCATTTTAATTCCACTGGATCTCGAAGGGCCACTCACGCACAGACTCTCGTGTCTGATGCTTCCTGCGATGCCTGCCTGCATACTTTAACCCTTCCTCTGGTAGACGTCATCCTTCTTCATATAGCACCTCCAGTGAGACTAGCCCGAGGACTCCGCTTCACTCTTGTCGCCTCCTAGGAGTACTCCATACGCTCATACTGTTCCTCTGGCTTGTGTGCATGCAACCCCCCCAGAGCCCCACCCTCTAGTGATGAACCTGAGTTTGATGTATACTTAGCGACAAGAGCAATCAGGTGAGCTTGTCACTTACAATTTGCAGCAAGCATTGGCAAAGCCAAAAGGTCTTGCTTTGCCAATGCTTGTTTTTGACAGTATTGGTTTTGGTGGTGCGGCAGAAACATTGGAAATGCCAATATTGATGCAGGCCATCTTGTAATTTTATTGTTTATATTTCTAATATGCTTTTGAGCATTGGAAATCACCACAGACAGTGGTTGCTGAACTGAGAATTGATTTTTGTTACCCTAACATGAGCCTTCTTAAATTAATTTCTATCTATTCAAAGTTATTCACATAATACATATAAGGAAAGTTTGTTGCAGTTTTCATTGCTTAGTGAGAGGCAGTAAATTTCGGTGCATTAAGTATAAACGCAGCCCACAAAAACATTTAATAAAAGAAATGAGTAAGACCATTACCAAGATAAGTGCAGTGCCAGACCTTTACAACATTTGACAAAACAAGGGGCAACTCGTGACTGCAGGGCAGTTTCCTTTGCAGATACCCTGTTTTGCCACTTTCAGCCCAAGGCATTGAGAAGTCGTGCTCTGAATTAGGTTAGCCAATTTCCCTGTTTGACTCTGATATCTTATGTTGGTAAAGCGTCAAGGTCTTCTCTTGATAATGGCACAGTTCAAGATTCAAACACAGGTTGCCATTGTAACCTAGAGGCAATGAACAGTCATTTATATTACTGTGAAATTAGTTTGTTTACGATCCCTAAAAGGTAAAACTGTTTAAATTAGAAGGAAGGCGAACTCAAAAGTCCTGGCATGTCACCCCACCTGTATTTGTAGGGCTTTAAGGTAAGTACATGTTAACCTGCAGTAGGGTCAAAAGCTCCTACTGCAGTAACCCTGTTTTGGTCCTCATTTCACTGTGTCAGTCTCAGATGTCGGCGGATAGCTACGGCCACAGGATTCTGATGTTGCTGAATCCCAGCAGGATATAAGGTTCTATCCAAAGCAGAACTAATTTTAAAATGGATGACCTCCCTAGCCATGCTCAGTCCATTACATGACATCCTAGGGCGGTTGTTTGTAGCGGAATATTAACTGTAGGGTACAGGTACAGGCACTTACTGTCCAATGACCTTGCCTGGAAAATCCAGTCTTTTGCGACTGGGACCCCCTCACTTTCCCATTAATGTGAGGAGTACGTATGTGGCATATTAATCTATGTGGGCTGAGTGTACCCTGGGCTAAAAACACCCTCATATGTGTGTAGTTCAAAGTTGTGGCTTACCATTTAGTTAGCTGTGGATCATACTGGTAGCTGTCACCCCTTAGTCTCCCTATATATCGCGTCACTGCTCCTTCCTCAGCTGCTCTCTACAGGACTTCGGAAGCTAGGATGCTGATTGACAGAAGGACTGCCTCAACAGACATATATTCCCATGCTACACTATGGGATCCCACCATCACTTTGTAGTTAGAGACACTGAGATGTTGTTTACATTGGCAATGTCCAGGGCACCTGGAAACATGCACTTCCATATGATTGCTTTCCTCATATTTTAAGCCTTGTATAATTTCTCAGCGGTTGGTTGAGCTAAAAGAAACTACCACCCACTCAGCATATGAGCCAGAAAAATAAATCCCATTTTATCCTGGATAAAGGCATGTGCTTGTGCACAGACGAGAGAATTGAATGAGTAACAGCTGTCCTTTACTGGCATCCTCAATGAGGGTGTGCAGACAGAATATCGAGTTTAAAATATCGAGTTGCACTAATATTGAGTCAGAAATATCGTGGTTCAGAAATATCGACAGCAAGAATATTGTGGTCAAGAATATGGACTTAAGGTAAGTTAAATCGATTTCAAAAATATCGAAGTGTTTAATATCGTTTGCAAAAATTTAGTTGTTAAAAATATCGATTTTTTAATTAATGTGATGTATTTTACTATATGTTTTATATGTATATGATGTATGTTTTTTTGTATAAGAATTGTTTGTATTTTTAATATATGTGTTACATTTTTAGTAGTTATTAAAGTTTTTCATTAGAATTTTGTGTTTTTAGTTCCGTAGCTGGTTGTGGGTTTATAGGGGAACATGGTGGGAAGTAATTTAATTATATTAAATTAATTGAATTATTTTTATTTTTTAATATTTGTTTAATTGAGATGTTATAGTGTTAAATGTGTAAAGTAATGTATTATTAATTAAAGAATAATTTGCTGTTAATTAATAATAATTATTCAATTTGTAATTAATTATGGTAATTGTGTAATTAATTTTAGGTGTGGGTTTTGGTGTTTATAGGTGTAAAGGGTGGAAAGTAATGTATTTTTAATTGATGGATTATTAATTGGTTGTTAATTAATTATAATTAATTAATTGGTAATTAATTATGGTAATTGTGTAGTTAATGTTAGGTGTGTGTTTTGGTGTTTATAGGTGTAAAGGGTGGGAAGTAATTTATTTTTAATTGATGAATTAATAGTTTGTTGTTAATTAATTATAATTAATTAAGTGGTAATTAATTATTGTAATTGTGTAATTAATTTTTGGTGTGTGTTTTGGAGTTTATAGGGGTAAAGGGTGTTAAGTAGTTTATTTGTTTTTTATTAATAAATATTTGTTAATTGATATTAATTAAATTAATTAAAAATGTATTATGGCAATTGTGTAATTAATTTTAGGTGTATGTTGTGGTGTTTATAGGGGTAATGGATGGGAAGTAATTTGTGTTTCATTAATTAATATATAGTTGTTGATTAATGTTAATTATTAGATATTTATTTTGGGTAATTGTTTATTTGTTGTGTGTTGTTTTTACTTTTAAAGTGGTAAAGGGTGGGTATTAAATACATTTTAATTACTTTATAATTGGTTGTTAATAGTAATAGTTTTTAATTTTAAAATATGTTTTAATTATGTTTTATTATTTTATAGTTTAATTTAGGTGTGTGTTGTGGACATTATAGTGTTAAAGTGTGTGTAGTTAATTAATGTTTATTATCTTTTTCTATTAATAATATTTTTGATTGATTATTAATTATGTTAATTATGGAAGTAAATTTAATTTAAAATGTTGAAGTGTGTTGTTTTTGATGTGGTGTTATAGGGTAGGAAATAAAAAAATATATTTATGTATTAATTCTTTTTTTGTCTGTATATATTTTCTAGTTTAAAAGAATTGTTTTCTTATATGTATTTATTATTTTATTTTATATAATATTTGAAGGCATTTGTTATATGTAATTAATATTATAATGTGTTTTCTTTTATATATTTAATATATTTGATTTTTAATTTTTTTAATATTATTTATTTATTTTGTATGTTTAAATTTCTTTTTATATATATATACTTTTTTTAACTGTTGAAGTGTGAATAGTAATTTTTGCCTCTCCGTTATCCAACACTTTCCTTACTGTTGCACTCACTGGAGTTGGAATAGTAATTTTTACCCATCCTCTATCCAACACTTTCTCTATTGTTGCACTCACTGGAGTGGTAATAGTAAATTTTACCCCTCTGCTATCCAACACTTTCCCTACCGTTGCACTCACTGGAGTGAGAATAGTAAATTGTACCCCTCCGCTATCCCATACTTTTCCTACAGTTGCACTCACTGGAGTGGGAATAGTAAATGTTACCCCTCCGCTATCAAATACTTTCCCTACTGTTGCACTCACTGAAGTTGGAATAGTAAATTTTACCCCTCCGCTATCCAACACTTTCCCTACTGTTGCACTCACTGAAGTTGGAATAGTAAATTTAATTACTCCGCTATCCAACACTTACCCTACTGTTGCACTCACTGGAGTGGGAATAGTTATTTTTAGCCCTCCATTATCCAACACTTTCCCTACTGTTGCACTCTGTGGAGTGGGATTAGTAATTTTTGCCCCTCCGCTATCCAACAATTTCCCTACTGTTGCATTCACTGGAGTGGGAATAGTAATTTTTACCCCTCTGCTATACAACACTTTCCCAACTGTTGCACTCACTGAAGTGAAAAAAGTAATTTTTACCCCTCCGCTATCCAACACTTTCCCTACTGTTGCACTCACGGGAGTGTGAATAGTAAATTTTACCCCTTCGCTATCCAACACTTATCGTACTGTTGCACTCAGTGGAGTGGGAATAGTAATTTTTACCCTTTTGCTATCCAACATTTTCCCTACTGTTGCACTATTTAGAGTGGGAATAGTAATTTTTACCCCTCCGCTATCCAACACTTTCCCTACTGTTGCACTCTTTGGAGTGGGAATAGTAATTTTTGCCCCTCAGCTATCCAACACTTTCCCAACTGTTGCTTTCCCTGGAGTAGGAATATTAATTTTTACCCCTCTGCTATACAACACTTTTCCTATTGTTCCACTCACTGGAGTTGGAATAGTAAATGTAATTACTCTGCTATCCAACACTTACCCTACTGTTGCACTCACTGGAGTTGGAATAGTTATTTTCACCCCTCCGCTATCCAACACTTTCCCTACTGTTGCACTGACTGTATTGTGAAATTTTATTTTAAATATTTTTCAATAGTTTAACGTTTTAATTTATAATAGATTTTTGTTTTATTATATTTTTAATCATTGATATATATTTTAATTTTTATATAATTTTAAACTTTTAACATAAACAAAAAAATATAAGTCTATCAATTGTTTTAAAGTAAATATATATGTATAAATAATTATGTTTGTGTGTTTATCTTTTTTATTAAGTTTATTTGTGAAATTTATTGAAATGTATATTACATTTATTTTATTTTGTTAAAATGAAATTTAAAATTTAATATATTTAATATATAATATTTTGTTTTATATTTATATAAAAGTCGATATTTTATACATCTATATTTTTTAAATCGATATTTTTTAGTCAATATTTTTGTACTTACCCGTTTAAGTATAGGAGTCGATATTTTTGTTGTGTATATATTTTACTAGATATTTTTTACATCGATGTTGTGTCAGTGAACCCTCAAGGAGTCAGAAACAGACTCCAGGACTGAGGATGAAAAGCTTGCTGTTGCTTGGAAACCAAGTGAGCCTGCCTTGTGCTGGGTCTCGGGGTAATTTTAATTTCTCTGGAGTAATTAAAGTAATGGTAACTCCATGTTACTCTTCAAACGCTGAGCTACCAGTTGCAACGCCATGATGCAACGTCGTGTAACAGAGATGCACTGAAACAAAGCGAGAGCACGAATGATCACAGTTGTCTTTTGGCAAATGCGATCAGAATGTTCAGTTATCGTTTAAAGAACATGAGTGGCAGTACTGTAATGGGAGAGGTCCTGCCAGGATCCAGCAAAGAAACAATTTGATTATGAATCTGACAGACATTACACTCACCCACGAACAAGAAAATATCTTGAATAAAGCTCTGTGTTTTGTCCCTACAAATCAAGTTGATCTATTCAAACTTAGATGTGAACTCACTGAGTTTTTTCAGAAGATCCATTTGAGTGTCTTCTTTGGGTGAGAAAATATAGACAGCACCCACAACAGGGGGATACAGGGCTCCATCCAAAATCTACCTTTGATCCATCACTGGCGCAGGAATCACCAGAAATAAGAGTATTCGAATAAGCAGTTATTTGCAAAATTAAACACTCCAACGAAATGCAGAGGAAGACTTTCTGTAATTTGACTGAGGTAGAGCAGAAAGCAATCTTAGACCTGAAAGAAGACCCACGCATTAGCATAAAACCGGCAGATAAGCGTGGTGCCATAGTCAACCATACCACGGAGGCCTACAATGCAGAATGCCTATGCCTCCTAGGAGATAGGAGGAACTATGAGGTATTAGCAAGAGATCCCACAATAGAACTACAAAAGGAAATTTAAATAAATGTTGAAAGGAAGTGGCGTTTCTGTCTAAAGATAAACCGAAGATGCAGTACTTTTACATACTGCCAAAAGTACACAAGACAACGAGGCCCCCACCAGGTAGACCAATAGTCTCTGGTATTGATTCCACATTAGAACTGTTATCACAATTTTGTGATTTTGTCCTTAGGCCCATAGTTCAGAAAATACCAGCATATTAGGGACACTAGGGATGTTTTGAATTTGATCAAAGACTTAAATTTCAATCGTAATGAAGAACTTTTAATTGGATTATATATCGAATCCCTTTATACAAATTTTCCTCAGAGAGAGACATTGAGAATCATTGAGAACATCCTCTTCTCTGAAAATTGGGAATTCCAAACTCCAAGGCCTTTTATGTTAGGCTTGGCAGACTAATACTTACTAGAATCTTTTTTCAGTACAATGAGACTCTGTACTTAAAAAACCCATGGTACTTCCATGGGAAGTTCTTTTGCACCGAGGTTGGCATGCCTGTACTTGTCGCATTTTGAGAATAAGTACATCTATCCCCTGGCAAACCTCTATCGAGACTCAATAAGGGTGTGTGATCATAACATCGATGATGTCCTCCTAATCTGGCATGGTGACAGGGCTTCTGCAGGGGAGTTTTTAACACGGCTGAATAGTAGGAATCCTTACGTGTTCTTCACATCAACCATTATGATGGAGTGTCTGCCTTTTTTGGATCTGGCCATCAAACCACATAGTGGAAAATTGGTGAGTGAAGTATATCACAAGCCTACAAATAGAAACTATCTACTGTCCTTCCACAGTTTCCATCCCAAATCCCTCAGAGAAAATCTTCCTTATGGTCAGTTTCTCCGCTTGCGGATGAATTGCTCAGAAATCCATGACTTTGAAAAGAAGTGAAGATATTGGGTGAAAAACTTCAGAAATTAGGCTATTAGCAACATGTCATAAAAAGGGCCTGGAAACGAGCCAAAAATAATAATAGAGAGTCCCTTTTAGAATCAAATAAAAAACGGAAAGAGGACAGGAAAGTCTGTGTGACAACATTCAGCACAGCTTCCAATTGTGTTAAGATAATCATTACAAAAAACTGGCGCATTCTAAACTCAAATGGTCTGAATTTAAAAAAGCCTGCTGTTTTCCTTTATAAAAAGTGCAAGCACAAGGAATATTCTGGTCCACAGGAGACTACAGTCACAAAGACCAAGAGACAAGGAGAAGTTTACACCTTGGGGTTTACCCCCAATAACAAGACACTACTCCTGTGGAATATGCAAAGCCTGCCCATTGACTACAAATAGTAAATCTGTGGACTTGGGTTTGAAATACCCTTGGCAATTGAGGAACCATACCACATGTAACTCAGGGAATGTAATCTAACTGATCAACTGCCCCTGCGGTTACCAATACGTAGGCATGACCTCTAGATGGGCCAAGAAAAGGATTCTGGAACATATGAGCAATGTGAGGTGCAAAAAGACAATGACAAAACTTACTGCACATTTTTGGGAAATAAACCATTCCAAACAAGATCTTAGGTGAATTGTAATTGATAAACCATACATCCCCACAACTGTCAAAGACATAGCAAGATTCTTGTTTCAACAAGAGCAAAGATGGGTACACAGACTCCAGAGTAGTGAAAAGGACTGAACAATTCCATCACCCGGCACTATTTCAATAACATCCATTAATAGAAATGCTTATCTGACCCAGTGGGGATACATAAAATATTGCCTATGCTTCCCCCCCCATCATAAGGACAGGGACATCAATGATAGGCAGACATACTAAATTCTGTAATGTAATGATGACACATTAACAATTTTCCAGTTTATAAGAACATAAATTGCTTGCCCCATTGATTTTTGTGTTCTCTTGAAGGGTTGCCAAGAAATATAGCATAGATAGGCCCAGTCATGCAAGAAACGATTGACAGAAAATAGATGTAAAAATAAAAATGTTTTTTATATTTATAAAAATGACGTAACAATGGAGCCCAGTAATTATCGAAATAAACAAATATGCCCTTACATTCCTTGGTATTGGTATTTTGATTGGAATTGACATCAGAACCACTGGGCACTCCAAGATGACCGACATAAAATTCCGACACCCAGTCGAGTTCCCATTCTAATCAGGGCCACGCGTTAATGAAAGGAAGTCATGTGACCGCACCGAGAGGGGTCAGAAGAGGTTTTAATGGCATCTCGACTTCTGTACCGGCATCGTAGGAGGGAGCAAGGTGGCCAAGATGGCAACTCCGCACCTTGATGAAGTGAGTAATATGACCCAGAGGGGGAGGGGGGTTGGGCGGGGTTTGCACTTTTTAGTAATGTGCAGAACTTGTGGGCCGAACGTCCCTTGTGTACTATGCTAAAACAAGGAGAAGAGAATATACTTTATCGTCAGTTGTAGATGCAATAAGCAAGATGACCCAGGGGGTCTCCATTTTTAGCAGTGTGGAGTTGGCGAGTGGTCATGAGACGGCACACGAACCGAGTGCCCCCCTGCACAAACTTTTAAACATGGAGAAGAGAACATCTCTTCATTAGTTCTCCAAAGTTAGATGCACATTGGGTCTGGAGACTGGAGGTATACATATATGCAGGGGGTTATCGGTCACAAGAGTTCTCACGAACTGAGCACTCCTCATTTGCAGCTCCTTAATACAGCCGTAAGAGAACTGGGTACATACACATGTAGGAGGTTAGCGGTCATGCGTTCTCTGACGAGCCGAGTACTCCCACTTCTTAGCTTGTCATTTCTTTAAGAAATAAAAAATTAAAAAAGAGAGAGCAACCTTCCTATTATGATACATAAACAACTCTTCCTTTATATATATTTTTTGGACTATTTATTTTGATAAGTGTGATTACAGGGCGACGTTCCGCAGGTTTGGACTACTATTGATGAAACTCGGGTAAGGAAGAGATTACTGTCATACCTTTTACTTTTGGCACCGTTTTAGTTTTATTGAGTGTATCACATCTCACGTGGTGTTGGGTGTCAATTGTTGGTGAGAGCACAGAGTGTACCTGGATTTCTCTGGACAGTTTGAACATTGTTGCTGTTGTAAAGAAATAAAGGCAATGATCCTTACCGAGGGAAGAAGATCAAATAATAATGGTTTTTGTTTTATCCTTGTAGGTATGCCTTCGAAGTGTGTTTACCAAGGGTAAGTATTGCCATACACCTTTCCCTACCATAGGAGTGAGTTTCAAAAATTATAAGGGATCTATATCCTGAGGAAGGCCATCGACCCTGTGGGCAGTTGATAAAGGATGAAACATGTCAGTGCAGCAGATAGGGTAAAGGAAATGTTGCTTCTCCCACATACCCTTTTATTTTAAAAAAATTGAATCCTGCCAAGTGGGCCCCATAATAAAATTCAGGAAGGTACCCACTTAGACAGTTTTAAATGTTTTTCTTTCTGCAATAGGGATCCCTGTCATGTAAAGATGTGTCTTAAAAAAATATGCGCTCCACCCTGAATGTTGGTCTTGCACCAGGGTGTGTTAGCAGCCCTATGATGAAGGATGCCACTATTTAGTGGGTGAGGGCAATTTTAAAAACCTTATGGGTTTCTCAGAAAGGTATCTTTTCTCTCTCTTTCTTTCTACCCCCTTGGTTTGATATATTCCAGAATATTCCCCATCAATAGAGTAACTAAAATAAATGCCCTGATGCTTCTGTACCGCACTATTAGCCCTGGGGTGCCTACGGGTATCTAAGTGCTCTATATGTGCTCCATATGATAAGGTAAGATACTGGGTTTTCTGCCCTCTTGCGGCAAATTGGGGGCAAATCCCTCTCTGCCTGCTGGGGGAGGGGCAGAAATAATTTTTTGCCACTTTTGGGGTAGGAGTCCATGCCCCTTTCTTTTATCCAAATATAAAATGCCTTGTGTCTAGTGGACATTCTACCACCCTAAGGCCCAAATGAGGGTAAACCTTTACAATCAGGACAAACCTCCTATCTGACCCAGGAGGGCATAAACACTGCCTTGCCCCTTCTGGGTGGCGGTGTGGCTCAATGCCAGGGTAGGCAGCACCCATCCTTTGGTTCATTTCGGCACCATGTTGAAATACCTGGTGTCTAATGGGATTTATGCCTGTGAGTGCAAAGTGGAAGCAAACTCCCTATCTGCCCCCCGGTGGGGGGGTTAAAAAGATCATTATACAGATTTTGGGGTATGGGGTTGGCCCTGCCCATCCCCTTCATTTAAAGGTAGTGTCATATACTGATGACACTCAAATTATTGTGTAAATTCCCAAGAACTCATGCTCGTTAGCAGAGAATGTCTCACGATGCATGTCGACTGTGTCAGAATGAATGTCTTGTAATGTTTTAAAACTTAACGGGGAAAAGACTGAAGTGATGATTTTTGGTTCAGGAGCACCTAGTTGGAATAGCAACTGCTTGCTGCATTTGTTAGGAACTTGCCCAACTACGGGGAAAAAGGCTAAGAACCTTGGAGTTCTGATTGATACCGAACTTAACCTCAATGCCCAGGCGAATCGTACAATAGCAACCTGCACCTGGATTATAAGGATGCGTAAGAAAATCTTTCCGCTTATTCAGCAGTCTGCCCATAAGCAGTTCGCTCTAGCCTTGGTAATGTCCAGACTGGACTATTGCAACTCATTGTACCTGGACTCAAATAGGAACATGCAGCACAGACTGCAGGTGGTACAAAATGCACTGGCCAGACTAAGGGGCTCATTAGGATGGCGTAACGATCGCCACCGCCGGGCCTAGCAGGCACCGCCAGCCATATTAGGATGTGGGTGTTTAAAGGCCTTTCCACCATGGAAAGGGTGGCGGGGATTGCATCCAGGGGCCCGTTGCGGGCCCCCCTTGTGTCTGGGGGAGGTGGGGTGCACTTGGGGGGGTACCTATGGTACCCCCCTACATTTCACTGCACCAAGTGGCAGGCACCGTGTGGTGCCTGCCATGTGGTGCAGTGAAATGCCAGGCATGCGATATTAACATCGCGGCGGTGCTGCTGTCAGCAGCACCCGCCGCAATGTTAATTTGTAGAATGCGACCGCCATGGTGGCGGTCGCATCCTAATTCGCGGTGCGGGACCGCCACATGTCTGGCGGCTGGTCCCAACACCACGGGGATGGCGGGCGGACTCAGGTCCGCCCGCCATCCTAATGAGCCCCAAATACTGGATATCCCCAGGCGTCAGTCAGCGCCATGGGAATGGAGGCCCTTCATTGACTTCCAATCGGAAAGCGCATTATGTTCAAATCTCTTTGCATTGTGCATAAGGCTCTCTATCTCCCATATCCAACAAGATTAAAGGCTATATTTAGTTGGTACACCCCAGGCAGATACCTTCGTTCATCGCATCAATTCCAGCTCACTGTGCCGAGAACTAAAAGGAAGAAATGGGCCGACAGAGCTTTCTCAATGGCAGTGAGCAGACTCTGGAACACCCTTCCACAATGCCTTAGGGATAGTTCTCAGTTCCTGCCCTTTAGGAAGACTCTCAGACCTGGCTTTACCCGCTCTAGACCCTTTTTGCATCTGAAGGTATAGCAGGCCTCCTCCGGACCGTTGTCTTTAGCGCCTTGATGCCTTTGGGTAATTGTTGCACTCTACAAATTCTAAATCAAATCAAATTTTCTTATGTAGTTATGCTTTGTGTCTAGTTGACTTTCTGCCCCAACGAGGACAGAATGGTGGCAAATCCCCCAAACTGCTCCCTGGGGGGGACTGAAAGATGTAAGGGCTCTTTTTGGGGTGGGGTTATGGCCCTTAGCATGGTGTGCTGCCCCTACCCATTTGTTTTTTTCCCCTTGTGTCTAATGGGCTTTCTAACCCTTGACAGATAAAAAACATAATCTGCCCTCCCCAGGGGGCAGAGAGACTATGGTGCCCTTTTTGGTGTGGGGTCATGACCCTGCGCATGGTGGGCCACCCCCACTTCTTTTTTTTTGTTCAATGTATCCCTGCTGTCTAGTAGGCTTGGCTTTCTGGCCACTCCCCGGATGGGCAGATTTGGGGTAATCACTCCC